>JAVANC010000028.1:5057584-5166937 GCA_033319125.1 Parnassius glacialis | reverse complement strand
ATGTGCCAAATCGATTGAGAAAAATGGACAATGACCTTTCGGTCGTTTAACCAGGGGTTACAAACCTTCAATATATAGGCACATTTTATATGTAGTACTTTCTTTATTTATAATGATTTTTTTATAATGATTGATATAATATATATTTATTAACTATTATTAAAAAGTTATGTGAAAGATCGCTGTAGAAGAAAAATCATCTATTGTTATAAAGTACTTTATTCATTTAACAACAAAAAACATTAATTTATAACACATATAAAGATTCGAGTGATAACGACACCGAATAAGTACGTACTTATGCAAAAGATAAAACTTTATTTTTAATATTATATAAGAACTTTATTTTTATTCGGTGCAATCATCACTCGTATCTTCACTTGATGAACTATCTGTAACATTAATTATAAAGCGATCTGCAGTTTGGTCAATTCTATCATCCATGCCACGCATTTTTTGTTCAACCTTAAGGACATGCTGAACACAGTTTTTCCATTTATCTGGCGTGATTTGAGTTAAACCATCTTTAAGTAAATTTTTAACATCTTTTAACTTGAAAGTTTTATTTTTTCGTGCAACGTACCCTTTCACATCTGCCCACACAAGTTCAATGGGGTTAAGCTCACAGTGATAAGGAGGTAACCTTACCACTGTGATGCTTTTTTCTTTTGCCATCTCGTCGGTGACGTAACTTCGATAGTTATCTTTAACTGCCTTTATTTTTTCCATTAAGTGGGTCTTTGTGTCCGAGGGCACGTATGCGATCTGTTTAGATTCTAGCCATTCCTGCATATTTTGTTTCCGCCAAGTCATTGTTGGGGTTTTTTCTAAACGTCTGGAGTGGTAACTAGCGTTATCCATAACTATGACATCGCCGCTTTGCAGTTTTTCTATTACTTTTCTAAACCAGTCCTCGAAATGGAGAGCGTCCATACTCTCATGGTAGTCACCAGTAGATGATGATTCAAATACCCAATCACATCCCTCCAAAAAGCCATTTTCATTGCCAACGTGTACAACTATTAATCGCTTTCCTTTACCCGAAGGGGCTTTCGCGCCAGTAGAGTAGCCTTCTAACCGTGATTGACGAGAAGATTCAATTGTGGTGTCTTCCCATACCTTTCCCATAGTATGACCTGCGTTAATCCATGTTTCGTCAAGGTAAAAAATGTTACGTCCCTCGTTTCTTAATATTTGTATTTCTCTCAAATATCTGGTACGCCACAGAACTATCTCTGGGCGATCTATTAGACCACTTTTTCTGTTTCTCTTTATATATTTGAATTTTAAATGGCGCAACACACGTCGCAGGGAAGTTTTGCTCAAGTTTGGCAACTGGTCATCTTGATTTATACTGAGCAAAATTTTGTCTAAAGTCGGTAATTCTCCTGCAAGAAAGAACTGATGCACTTTCGCTCTTATAGCCGATTTATCAAAATCGTCCAACTTGTCAATTACAGACTTTTTTCTTTTATTAATTATTCCCTTTTCTGGTATTTTATGGGAATCTCTATACACGCTTAATACGCGATATATAGTGCTCTTGCTGACTCCTGAGATCTCCGAAACCTTTTCTACCATATTAACGTTTGAAGGATACACGTCTTCGGGCCAGGTGTTTTTGACATATTTGTATACATTAATGATAATCTCTTGTTCCCCGACCGACAAAGTGGTAGGTTTTCTCTTTTTTACTGGTGACGTTAAAGGTGCTCCAGAAGATGGGCCTGTAAATAAATGACAAAAATATACTACCATAGTACTACATCACATAAATACATATTGTTTTAGAAAATAAATACCACATGGTCACATAAAAAGAGCGCTTTAAGAAATAGAAAGGCTACGTCGTCGCATTTGTACCTATTTGTACGTACCTGCTACGTTTATTATGGGTCGGCGACGTCTCTTTCCACTTGATGTTGAAGGACCGGGTCCTTCACCAAATTCTCCTGAACTCATGTCGATTTAGTAACGACCGTCACAGTAAAACTAATATAACAGATTCAAAAAACAAAAACTTAACGATATAACAAATTTAACAGTAAAAACTCAACTAAAACAATGCAATGAATGCTATGAATTACCCGAGACGTACACACGCAAGCGCTATCCGAACACGAATGAAAACAAAATGGCGGACCGGCCCAAAAAAGGTGACGCATCTCTGGCTGCCATTGTCACGTTTCTTTTAGAACGAACTGACGTAACGCGCGTTTTGTTTATTTTAAAGGGATGAATTTGCAAAAGCTCAATATGGTGATTATATTGCTTCAAATATTTTTTTAATATGAAACTGTTATTAAATGAATTGCTGCGTTACTTACCATAAATTGAAATATAAAATATAACACATTTTTCGCGATGTACCGTAAGATTTTACTATGTTTATAGGAACCACAGACAATATTATTTAAGAAACAAAAAAACAAAACATATCTGCTGACCTAGAAGTGGGAATAATATCAATATTTAAATATTGTTATCACATCTAAATTGAGATTTTGTAAGTTACGCCTTTTGACACTCGGCTCATATCTGAGGTCATTGTCCGTTTTTCTCAATCGATATGGCACATACTATAGATGTGATGACTCCCTTGTGCCTATAAATCACTATAGAATTACTATAGACACTAGGAAAATTTTGTATGTGGTACAGTCACGATGCAGCTATTTATGGTTGCAGCACGAATGGCTCGATCGCGGAAGGACCACGCTCTCACAGAATATCATAAAATAGTAGCTTAGTGCTGCTTTGTTTTGTACGGTGTTTGTATAGAATAGTTTGTGTAGACCATTTTTACTAAATATGAGACATTCCATGTTATTCCTCAGAGGTAGCCACGCATCTGCATTTTGATTCTTTGTCGATAATAAATGTAGATGTTTATTGGCCACAGTATCCACTTACCGTCGGTGGACTATGTGCTGGTCTGCTACTGTTATTCAACAAAAAATAATCGTCGAGTAATAAATGTCAAGAAGTATGAGTAATAATTGTTTAGTAATCAGCGGTAATAACAGTAACAAATGTTACCGTTATAACTGTTTAGTAACTGTTTCGTAATAACGGTAACACTACTGTAACAAATATAAGAACAGTATTACTGCTGACTACTAAACTACTGTATGTTATAATTACATAAGTCGACTAAACAGTCCGTCAGTCATTCGAGTGATTCAAAAGATTTATGTAGTTGCATACTTACAAAGGAATCACTGATATACGCGCACAACTAGGTTATAGTAAAGTGCGACAAAATCACGTCAAATTACTTAACATACGAAATGAATACATAACGTTTACCTAGTATTAATCCACATTTAGAGTTTATATTTTACCATAGTAAAATACAGTTTATAACAAGTAAAATTTAACTTTATAACGGCCCAAACATCAAACGCCTGTATCTCAAAAGTACTTTTTTTTGTGGAATGGATTCTATTTATGTAACAACATCCAATTTTCTACGACTTCCAATAATCTACAGTTTCCCTATTTACAACCTAAAACTGAGAGAGTCTCTTAGAGATAAATTTAAAGAAATAAATATATTAACTTTGGCCTCTCAGTATATTTACGAAAATTTAATGTATGTTCACAAAAACAAAGGTAGTTTTAGTAAAAAAAGTGATGTGCATTCTGTAAACACTAGAAACAAACACAAGCTAGTGATACCAGTCTCTCGACTCCACAGAGTCAGTAATTCATTCTTGGGGCAATGTATACGCTATTACAACAAGGTCCCGGAAAGTGTACAGGCTCTCTCTATTAGCAAGTTTAAATGTTTTGTTAAGTTGAAACTGTATAAAAAGGGTTATTATAGTATAAATGAATACATGGTTGATAATAACCCCTGGGAATGAGGTGATCGCTTCCAAGCTGTTTCTAAAATAAATTTTGTACTTATATAGTTAGTACAACCATTATTGTAAAATTTGCTTTAAAAAAAAAATCCCGCTGGGTTTCTTGCTGGTTCTTCCCAGGACAGAGGTTTTTTTTTCGAACCAGTGGTAAAGTAAAAAATGACTTTCAATAAGTATTACAAATGTGATCTATATTGAATAAAAAATTATTCTATTCTATTCTATTCTATTCTATTCTATTCTGACTTAAGCTCTAACCACATCTGATATAATTTCCATGTACTATATGCAAATACATTAAGAGATTAATCGTGTCTTTCTCTGTCTCTTTCTATTGTCATTCAGTGAAGAGAGAGAGAGACAGAGAGAGCAACTGTAAGCATTTTTAAATCGGTTTTGAGTTTAAAGAGAAAGACCTTATATCTGTTAACTTTCTACTTCCTTTTTTAGGAAATAAGGCTGACAAACGAGCATACAGTCCACTTGATGATAAATAGATGCTGTGGCCCATAGACATCTACATCTATCCTCGATTAAGAATCAAAATAAAGATGCGTTGTGATCCCTGAGCACTAAGGGAGAATACCTCGTTTCAATTAAAAATAGTCTCCTGTTGTTTATACTCACCATATAAAACACAGCAGCATTGAACTGCTTATATTCGCTGGTATTATATGGAAACTTGGTCCTACCACATGGCATAGCTCTACTACGTAAAAAATATTACTTTGATGTCTACCACTATTATAAAAAGTAGAACTATAAATTTATAGTTATACTTTTTATATGATTATTGATGACATCGTAAAAGTATTATTTTATCAAAACAATGTATAAAAATTACGAAGGAATGAAATATAAAGTCGTGTCATAAGGATTGCAGTTAGTGAATGCAGTTCAATTTCCTGGAACGATTATTACTCCAAGCTGAATGCAGCAGTGATTCGAATAGCGATATTCGAAATATAGATAGTACTTATCGTAAAATTTAAATATAGTCGGATTCGGAGTTTTTGAAAATATTAAAATCCAATAAAAGTACATGGTAGAGGCACGTTGCAACTATATTATTGTTGTAGCACGAATGCATAGCAGTACCCGGGAAGGACCACGCTCCAAAGAATAATAATGTTAAATATTAGCTTACTGCTCCTGTTTCTTATGGTGAGTTTATGGAACCGGAGATCCGAACAAGGCATTCCATCTTAGTCCTCAGGGGCGACAACGCATAGATAGATATAGATGCGAGAGGGAAAGAGAGGATAGATGTCTATGGGCCACTGCATCCATTTATCATCATGTGAACAGTGTGCTGGTTTGTCATCTTTATTACATATAGTAAGATCAATAAATTCATACAATATAATATTTAAACAGTGGTAGAGTCACGCGGCAGCTTTTGCTGTTGCACGGATGGGCCGGCTCGAACCGGGGTGGTACCACGACCTCACAGAAAACCAGTGTGAAGTAGAGGTTTACTTATGCGTTTCGCTTGGTGAGTGCAGGTGGCCGGAGGCCCTTATTACTGGAAATGAGGCATTCCATCTTAGTCCTCACGGGTGACAACGCATCTACACTTTGATTTGTAATAGAGGATAGATGTAGATGTCTATGGGCCGCAGCAACCACTTACCATCAGGTGGACTGTGTGCTCGTTTGTCACCCATATCCTATAAAAAAAACCGGCCAAGTGCGAGTCGGACTCGCGCACCGAGGGTTCCGAAAAAATCCGTAGGTATATAAGTTTAAAATTATTAAAAATATTTTTATTATATGATGTAACTAAAATTTTTTTATTTTCGCAATTTTTCCTTTATCTATACTATGAAACGTTGCTTCGTACCAAATTTCAAGATTCTGAGTTCACGGGAAGTACCCTGTAGGTTTTGATTCCCTTGCGAATGTCGAAAATTTGCAGCATAAACGGCTGTATCTTTTGATTGAGTTGGCTTAGAAGTTTGATTTTTTCACAGCTCGAAGGGACAGTAGACTTGAGTATTTGTTATGAATTTCATACCTCCACGCGTTCCTGAGAAAAAGGGTCTTGACAGACAGACAGACAGACAGACGGACAACAAAGTGATCCTATAAGGGTTCCGTTTTTTCCTTTTGAGGTACGGAACCCTAAAAACATCACTAAAACACCTTAAATACCCGATGTTTAAGTCTAACGGTAAATACTTCAGTATAAATAACTTTTAATTATTATCTGTTTAATGTACACCTACATAAAATCAGAGAACCTCATGATATTTTCTTTAAAACTTTTGCCTTATTTAAAGCGGGTACCCACAATACCAGTATATAATTGAAAATTATTGGTTTTGTCGCTGACCCGAATTGATTACACTCAACAAAAACAAAATGATTGCAATCAAGCATCCGGTCTTCGTTCCTTAATAAGCGAATCGCAGGAATGCCTCATGAGAATTCAGAATTTTGTCTACAGTACAGTGTGCGAAGCAGATAATGAATTTACCGTATTGTTATTAATTCGGATCACGTACGCATTTCATCTAATTTATTACCGTGCTTGGTATTGACTTAATGAAATGCTAACTGATATCATCATCATCATTCATCATTACAGCCCTTCACAAGTCCACTGCTGAACATAGGCCTCCCCCAAGGAATGCCACAAAGCACGGTCCTGAGCCACCTGCATCCATCGACTTCCTGCATGTCTTACCAGGTCGTCACTCCATCTTGTGGGGGGACGCCCTACACTTCGCCTACCGGTACGAGGCTGCCACTCGAGAACCTTTCTTCCCCATCGGTTGTCGGTTCTTCGAGCTATATGGCCGGCCCACTGCCACTTCAGCTTACTAATCCGTTGGGCTATGTCGGTTACTCTGGTTCTACTGCGGATATCCTTATTCCTAAGTTTATCACGCAGAGAAACTCCGAGCATAGCCCTCTCCATAGCTCGCTGAGCGACCTTGAGCTTCCTCATACGGCCAGCAGTGAAGGACCACGTCTCAGTTCCGTAAGTCATCACTGGCAACACGCACTGGTTGTACAATTTTGTTTTAAGGTTTTGAGGTATTTCTGACGAGAAGATGTGTCGTAGCTTCCCGAACGCTGCCCAGCCGAGTTGAATCCGTCGGTTGACCTCTCGGTCGAAGTTGGACTTACCTAGTCGGACTATTTGTCCCAGGTAAACATACTCGTCAACAACTTCGAGCTTAGTGCTCCCAACAACTACCGGCATAGGTGTGACATGGACATTAAACATAATCTTTGTTTTGTCCATGTTCATCTTAAGACCTATCCGTTGGGAGACACTATTGAGGTCATTGAGCATAGTGCTTAGCTCCTCCAGCGATTCTGCCATGAGTACTATATCGTCGGCAAATCGAAGGTGAGTGATGTACTCGCCATTGATGTTAATTCCGTATCCTTTCCAGTCCAGAAGCTTGAAAACGTCTTCCAATGCAGCGGTGAAGAGTTTCGGGGATATAACGTCACCCTGTCTTACACCTCTCTGCAATTGGATAGGTTTCGTACTCTGGTTCTGTACTCGGATAGCCATCGTAGCTCTACTGTACAAACACTTCAGCACTTCGATATACCGACAGTCAACTTGGCACCGCTGAAGGGACTGCAGCACCGCCCAAATTTCGACGGAATCAAAGGCTTTCTCATAGTCCACATACGCCAGACATAGTGGCAAATTGTACTCTTCGGACTTCTGTACAATTTGCCGAAGGGTATGTATGTGGTCTATGGTGCTAAAGCCCTTTCGGAAACCGGCTTGTTCGGGAGGCTGGAAGTCGTCAAGTCTGCGCGCGAGACGATTTGTAATGACTCTCGAAAACAGCACGTAGACGCGGCTCAGAAGGGAAATCGGTCTGTAGTTCTTCAAGAGAGCGTTGTCACCTTTCTTGAAGAACAAGACCACCGCACTTCTGCTCCACGCCTCCAGTGTAATGCCACCATGGAGGACGGAATTAAAGAGCTTCTGAAGGACTTCAAGTACCGGTCTTCCACCCGCTTTCAGAAGCTCCGCTGTAATTCCATCCTCGCCTGGGGCCTTGCCGTTTTTAAGGTGCTGGAGAGCCATTCTAATCTCGCTCAGACTGACGTCCGGGATATCTTCGGAATAGTGTCGAATAAGACTCGCTCTTGGATCGTTACTCACACTTGCGTGTGGCTCCAACGATGACGTGTACAGCTGCCCATAGAACCTCTCAATCTCATTCAAAATCTCAGGTGCCCCGGAAACGATGCTGCCACATTCGGTCTTCAGCTTTGACAGTTGGCTCTTTCTGGCAGACAGATCTCTGGCAAAGACTTTGGAGCCTTGGTTCCGCTCGATCGCTTCTTCAATACGAGCTGTATTGAAGTTGCGTAAGTCTCGCCGCATGAATTTGGAGATCTGTCTGTTCAGTTGCCTATATGCTGTCAAATCTGTTGAAGAATGTAGCCTCATCTCCCGTCTAACAGCCATGAGATTAAGAGTGTGATCGGAGAGTTTTTGTGTTCTTCTGCGGTGGGTCTTGCAGAACTTAGCTCCGACCGCATGGACAGTTTCCACGAGCTTGTCATTCATATCGTCCACTTCATTGTAGTCTTCTAGGCACTGAAAACGGTTTTGCAACTCGAGCTGAAAGGTTTCGGGACCTTGGATTAGAGCACGAGGGGGACGGAGCGTTGACTTCATCAGACGAGACCTCTCCAACTTAACATTTAGGTTCAGTGTGCATCTAACCATTCGGTGATCGCTGCCGGTTTTCACCCTCGCGATCACTGAGACATCACTGAACAGTTGTCGTCTGGTCGTCATAATGAAGTCAATCTCATTTTTTGTCGAACCGTCGGGGCTCGACCAGGTCCACTTCCTGTGGGGCCGCTTCTTGAAGAAAGAGTTCATCATAAAGAGTCCCTCTTTCTCCATGAAGTCGGCCAGCTGCTGGCCCCTTGGGTTCCGTTGCCCTATTCCAAATTTCCCTACTTTCAGCTCACCGTTCTCTCTTGTGCCTAGTTTTGCATTGAAGTCTCCCATTAACACCGTATATTGGGTTTTGGAGGAATGCATGGCTCTAGAGATATCCTCATACATTTCCTCCACCTCCTCATCGGGGTGTGCCGAGGTTGGTGCGTAAACCTGTATGACCTTCAGCGAATACCGTTTGGTGATTCTGAGTATAAGGTACGCAACCCTCGTCGACACACTCCCGATCTTTACAACGTTGTTAACGAGAGACTTGTGGACGATAAATCCGACACCTCCTTGGGACAGATGGTCGCCCTCCCGGTGATAGAACAAGTTGCCGGATTCGAGGATTACCGTGTCCTCACCCTCTCTTCGGACTTCGGATAATCCTATAATATGCCAGCGCAACTTGTCTATCTCTTCTTCCAGCTCCACGATCTTCTCGTCAGTCCTCAGGGTGCGTGCGTTGTACGTTGCCAGGTCGAGTCGTCTAAGGTGGCAACCGAACCTCCACCGGAGATTCTTAGCACCCCCTGCCCCGCCGTTACCATGGTCGCCACCGTAGCCAGGAATAGCGGGGCCGCCGGGGACTGGGGGCCGTTTATTATTGTCATTGCTCATGGGGGGTATATTGCCATAGTTGCCACGCTTGGCGAGCGGGTTGGCAACCGCAGTTTTTTTATTGTATTTATGCCGTTACCAGGAAGATGCTGCTGCCCATCTCCTGCTCGTTTCCCTTTGTCGCCTTTTACGACACCCACGGGAGGATATGGGGTAGTGGATATTCTTGACCGCCACTACACATCATCATTCACTATATTATCACCCAGTTTTGTATAAAACATATGTATTTTATCTTATCCATTTCTTATAATATACAACATGTAACAAAAACCCTATGGTTCCAATTAAGTGCGTTATCAGAGTCAGTATTCAAACGTAAAGAAATAACTTTTTTTCAAAAAATTGAACATTAAAAAAAATTAATTAAAAAAAATAATTTTCGAATTGTATGTGGTTTTATTAACTCTGCATTATCCGGAGAATAAGAGGATTGTGAAAGACCCCGATGCTCACCTATGCTCGTGTCAGCTAGAGATAATATAATTTAAAATAAAAAAAAATTTATAGCCGACTTCAATATAAGTTATTAAGAATAACTCAAATAACTCAAAAACTATTGGTCTGACCATAATCAAATTCATATGGGACAACACGAGATGTATCAGCTTTCATATAAAAAAGAATCATCGAAATCGGTCCACCCAGTAAAAAGTTATGACGTAACCCACATAAAAAAAACATACGCGTCGAATTGAGTACCGTCTCCTTTTTGGAAGACGGCAGAAAACCACATAAAATTTGCAAATTATTTTTTTTAATTAAAACATATTTTTTTAATATTCAAGTTTTTTTGAAAAAAAATTATTTCTTTACATTTGAATACTGACTCTGATGTCGTACTTAACGGGAACCACAGGGTTTTCGTTACATGTTGTATATTATAAAAAATGGATAAGATAAATTACATACGTTTTATACAAAACTGAAGTGACAAGCAAACTTAGCGGTTACTGCATCCCACAGACACCTGAAACTAAGTGGACTAACTCTGAGGACTAAGATGGAATGCCTCACAGCCTGAAATTACATGGCTCTATGTAATTATACGCTTTTAGACTTAAGGAGTGCCAACGCATCTGCATTTTGATTCTTAAACGAGGATATCTATGGGCCATAGCATATACTTACCATCATAATAAACTTTATACTTTTACCACCCTTAATCATTATTATAACATAGGGAACCGAATACCCTTTCATTGAACAGAATATCATTTCATCAGGCATCATCAGGCAGCCATCGCAACTGCGGCTTTGTGAGCCGGTGCGTTGTCTTGGTGAAACAGCACTCCAGCTCGCAGTTTGCCGCGTCATTTTTCCTTAATGGCCTCCCGTAATCTTCTTATTTGGTATGCGTAGTAAGAGCTCGTAATAGTGGCTCCCTTTTACAAATATTCCACCATAATTATGCCTTGAGCGTCCCAAAAAACAGATGCCATAACCTTTCCCGCCGAACTTGAAACTTTGAATTTCTTTGGCGTCGGTAAAGAGGCTCGCTTCCAAGTCATCAATTGTTGTTTCGTTTCAGGATCAAAATGGTGGATCCAGATCTCATCCATAGTCATAAAACGGAACAAACAATGTTCTTGATCTGCTTGGAACTTTTCGAGATTGACCCTCGAAATGTTAACTCGATTTTTCTTTTGCTCGTCGGTTAACATTCTGGGTACCCAACGTGCAGAGACCTTTTTCATATGCAACTCGTTCGCAAGGATTTTTTAAACGCTGCCATATGAGATGCCTGTGACCTCAGCTACATGCCTGATGGTCACTCTTCGATCTGCTAACACAACATCTTCGACTTTTTTCACGTTGCCTTCAGTGAGGGACGTGGATGGGCGTCTTTCGCGATGTTCATCTTCAGTGGATGTTCTGCCCAGTTTAAACTCCTTGGCCCAGCGTGCAACTGTAGAATATGGAGGAGCAGAGTCCCCCAATGTTTTCACTAAGTCACTGTGTATGTTTTTTGAAGACATTTTTCTCAAACAGAGGTACTTGATGATAGCTCTAATTTCGTTTTTCTCCATGTTGATGTTTTCTTTTTGACAGTTCGTATTCAAATGAATGTATCTCCCTTTTTTTTTCGCGCCCGAAGCAATTGGAAAAGGGCTACCACAGAGGGAGGCGGAAAATGCATTATGCATACCACGACAGCCGGTCTGTCCTGGTTATGCGGGACTCACTGCCTACCGGGGGACCTAAGTGATACCCGCTAAAAACCGCCTTTAGGGACTGGCAACTAGCTGTTTAAAGCTTCTTATGCCGTATCGGAAGCGACCCTCTTTTGGGAATGTATCTCCCGGAAATCGTGATCTATTTATATGATTTTTTTTAGGCTGACGTAGTGAGTATATAAGCAAGCAAAAAAATTTTTTTTTAGATTTTTATGCGGACCTGAAGTAACCGATTATCATTACTTTTGGATCACCTCTCGTATGATTATTATCATGTATATGAATATACTGAAGAAACTAAATTGAAAAAAACAACAATGTATGATAAAATGAGTAAAATCATCATATCATATCATCATATCATCAATAAAATAAAATTTAATGGAAATTGCCATAATGTACCACGTATATCCCTGTAATTCATTCAGCCGGCATATAATTAATTGTATTTAATGAAAATACATATACATACATATATAAACACTCACGCCTGTCACCCAGAGGGGTAGGCAGAGACTATGGAATTCCATTTGGCACGATCCTGACACACCTCTCTCGCTTCCTCCACATCCATATATATACCTACGCATACACGCTCGTCGGTTAAAGGTACTCTTAATTTGGCCCATTTTCAATATATCGCCTATTTGGTCGATAAACTTTCGCCTAGGGCGACCCTTCCCGACTCTGCCATTCACCTCTGCAACATAAATTTGCTTTGTCACTCTTTGAGTGAGAGAGTGACAAAGAGTTTAATGAAAATCTATTTACAATAAGCTAAATTATCATTTTTGAAATGGAAACAAAGAAAATAATAAAAAACAATAATTTATCAATTGTTTATTGTAATTGAAATAACACGTATATGTGTAAAAATTATCGTGTTTATACTTTAATGTAAAATTTTAGATGATAATAAATTCGGTTAACAATATAGATCACGATATTAAGATCACTTTTATTTCAGCTTTTATCCAAAAGTCATGAGTACTACTAAACTGCTTACTTATTTCTCTGGCTTAGCTACCCTAACAAATGTTCATTTGTAGGCTTCATCCTACAATTTCGTATATTTTCAAAGACATCCAGCATTTGCAAATTTTCATTAATATGTTAGTGAATGAACAGGATTGTGATCACGTTTTATCGAAAACATTAATGTCGGCGTAGTTACAACACTATCGCAGCTATTTTATTCAAAACTTATTTACAGCTGAAACTTATCTTAACGAAATAAGGTTGAATATTGCTTGTAATAAAGGCAATTTTACATTGTGTCAATGTTTAGTTAAGTTTCTATCCAAAAAATTACACGTATCTTTGGTACAAAACACCTCTATTCGAAATATTTTTTTTTTACTTTCGTTTTTACACTCTTAAATTGCACTAAACAGCATATTTTCGCATATATCACTTAAGCAGCGACCCGTCAGCTCGCAACAATTTGAGTTTGCGACTGACGGTCTATTACGCTCTACTGTCACTAATTGTGACGCGCCTGCCCCGCCCACATTGGGCTTCCTCTTGTTTTTTATATTCCGTGAGGTGGACTGTGTGCTCGCTTGCCATTCTTATTCTATAAAAAATGTACGAATTTTGGGCAATGAAGTACACATTTTACCTAATTGTATATGAATTCTGTGCCCAAAATCATTGATATTTATCATTTATTAAGAATAAAGATGCAGTCTCGTTTCCAGTAAAATGTGTAAAGTGTAGTAGAAGTGATTTTTTTTTGTTAAGCTGAAGTGATAAAGAAACTTACCTCCAGAACATTTTTCAGACAAAAAAGGCTATGAAAAAACTAAGATGAAAAGACTCATAACCTGTAAACATACTGGCTCCCGTATCCCTTCAAATCAGAACACAGTAGTGCACACATTGTTATTTCGTAAATATGTAAGAGTTTCGTATCTACCCAGATAAACTCATGCCTACACTGTAAAAAATTATTGTATCATTAATACATCACTGTTTCCTTGTCACTCTGCTGGATAAATTTTAGAGTAAAAATCAAACTACAGCTATAAAGTTCTCAAGATCGAATTTTCGGGCATGGCAGCGATTCACAGCGGACACTATCTGTACAGGATAGGATTATAGTGCCAAAAGTATCCGCAAGCACAGGTTCACTCTCTATTCTTTCACTCTCATAGTCCAATAACGGTACTCTGACACAACCCGAGAGAGATTAGAAGCACGACCAACGTATTTACCTGATTCTCGAAGCACGGTGGTGTAACACCGCCAAATCCTGACTCTGGGCTGCTACTGAGAATTCCTGAACAGAAGAACCCAGTGACAGATTTTTGGACCGACCCGGGATTAAAATCCGGGACCTCAAATGCGGCAGGTCTTTGAGAACGTTCAAAAGCCGGACGAAGAACGGGACCTTATGAAAACGATCAGCTTATAAACGTAATAAATAATAATAATTGTTTGAATCAATAGAGTTTTTATATTTCTCATCAAATAAAATATCGATTTCTATTACGAGACAACAACCGCAAGTACAAACATAGTAAAAACAATTAGATATAATACAAATTTTGGGCTCCATGGCGCAGTAACTTAGCATTTACTTGCAGTGCTGAGAGATGGGGGTTTGAGCCTCGCACGAAACAAGTATTTGTATGGCCTGGAAACTGGATGTTTGCCTTTTTATAATTAGTATAAAACAAAACCAGTATAAAACGAAACTTCGTATAGTTTTTGTTACACTATACACCAAGTGACGTGATAATAATTGTTGTTGCCCTTGAGGAAGATGACTACACTTGCCATTATAAAGTGCAAACTTGTACGGAAATAGAACATTAACTTTTCTGTAACAGTATTATCATAACTCGCAATGTATTTTTGTTTACCTCGTTACATTTGAATTTGTAATATCACTTCACTATAATATGTAACGTTGCAGTGAGGTGGTAAGATCTAAGTCTTTTCTTTATTATAAGATGTGATTTGTAATTTGTTGATAAATAAGTAAATAAGTGACAAAAAAATGTTTTAAACTACCCCCACGATGCAGGAAAATATAGATTTTGGGTAAAGTAAAAAAAATAAAAAATATGTTTTATGTTAAATGTGATAACTTATCGGTTGAGTGCGTTTCTCCTCATAAACTTCACGACACGACATAAAGATGTTGTCCGGTCATAAGAAACATTTCTTTCTTTTCGGGCTCGGTTTCAGAAGGCAATGGATCAATCGGCTTGAGACGGAGCTCAAAATTAAATATGATTGCTGCCAGAGCAGAGCGTAAATTTTTTTCGGCAAAGCGACGCCATGAAATAAAATTTCATCATCAACAAACTCGTAATGATTTCTTATATTTATACGACTGCTACAGATTGAATGAAACTAATTTTACGGATTTTATCGCGTTTGATCTTATTGTCCGACCCGCGTTTTACAGCACCCATGGTTAATGGAGGGATTAATGAGTTTGGGTTATTGTAGTCAATACTATTCCTAATGGTGACACCGCCAAAGATACATAAGCACACATAGAATGTTCATATTATGGAGAAGGTTTCCGAGCATTTAACCATTTTTTTCAATGATGAATAGACAGGCAATTCAGCTGAGAACCAATTAAAATTATGTGATTATATTACGAAGACCATAAATGTGTATTATACAGTTTTTTTTAAGGAGATGATCCAATGTTTTCAGAATTTGTTGAGACAGCTCTGAGCAAACCTTATCAACATAATCAGTAATTGGCAAAATGACAAATTGGACAAGTAAAATGTTTGCAACAATTCCATTAAATAATCTTATAATAAAAGCATGTGAAGTTGCAGTAGCTTTGCCTGGATATGTTTCTTCTATGAAGAGATCGCTAACCCAATAAGCTAAATACGAAAGATACTATTTTTAAATTGTGTTGCCTTGTACTTGTTATTATATAAGGAAAAACATAATATATAAATAATCTGTTCCAGGAAGGAACATGCCGCTTACCTTAAAAGAAGTAATTTATTTAAATAGTTTCTAACATATGGTATAAATTGAAAGAAAAAGTAAGCCTTTACTACACGAGTGATTTGATCGGAGCCAGAATGAACAGCATGCACACGCGAAAGTTTCCATAGTAATAGTGGAAGGCGCTCGTCGCATACCATAACAAAAGTGCCTTCACGAATGGTGGAGCTACGATCATGTAGCCACTCTGTTGTAAGTGATGAAGGTATTATCTACACCATATTTTCCAAAATTGCTGCACCGACTGTTATATCCAGCGCCAACGTGTGAGACAGTTAGGATTTTCGTCCAAGAAAGATATATCAAGTAGAGTCGTTAAGGGTTCTTCTATTTAAAATGAGACGGTGTTAAGGAAAGGGGATCGGTAGAAGCTGAACTCATGGCGCAAAGGGGACGTGAGTTTAACGCGGCTTCAATTTGACAGAAAAGAGTATGCATCTCAGCTTGAGTTTGAGTATGAGTTCCAACCACACAATGTGCGTGGTGTTTGAAAATTTTAACACTGACTGATAAGAGACCTCCAAAACTAGCGGACGGAGGTTAAAAGTTCCACGGAAGTCCCTGTGGAAGGGTTTGTTGATTAATTATACTTTGAACGACATCACTACGTAAAAACGCATACGCAGTTCCTTAAGATAATTGTTACATCCGACAAAATTCTTTCCGCAGTCCGAATATATATCCGTACACAATCCTTGACGTGAAGGGTCGCAGAGCTGCTAAAAATGCATCAGTGGAAAGCTCCGAAACAAGTTCGAAATGTACGGCCTTAATGCTCATACATACAAATACCGAGTCATAACACTTTACTATTTTCTAGTTACGTACTTTATTAACACAACAAAAATGTACCGGCATAATTTACGGCCGTTTTAAGGAAAGGACGCATCGAATGTATTCTCGAAGCTAGTAGTGGTTGTTCACGCGTTGGACGAGCACGAAAGCAACGGATACAGCGATGTGTGTATTGAAGCACGATGTCACTGTACGTTGAGGGTGACTGAGGTTCTGCATACCGATAGCTTATGTGAGCGTCGTCGATAATCAAATTAGCCACCTTTAATTTTAAAATCGTAACGGTGGAGCAAAATAAAAAGGACTTTATTCGTAATGCCTTCATATCGGGTATCGCAAGTCAAAAGATACGACAAAGGCTTTTAGAAAACATGGCATTGGAGGAAGACCAAAATCAAGCTTCATCTTTAGAAACTGCTGATAAAATTATTTAACTTATACAAAGTGCAATAGCCTTCAAATGCAATTGCATGCTTTAATTGGTTCTTCCAATGAAAAACCGGAAAGTAACACGGAGAATTATAGCATAGCCATTGCAGCAAGTCAACGTAAACGTTGTTTTTTTCTGTGGTAATAAAAATCTACATCAACGCATAAAATGACCTACGTTTAACAAAATATGTCAATTGTGTTTAAAGAAAGGTGGTAGACTAACTGTAAATTTAAACACTGAAGTTGCGGATGTTATAAAAACCACATTTGTATCTGCTGCATCTCCATCTAGTTTGAGCAAAGCCACAGTTGGTATTATGATTAATGAATGACGCTGAAGCTCCGATTAACACTAGAAGTTCTCTTAGTTTTATAAATAAGTCATTAGCCCAAATTATGAATTTAAAGATGAGACCTTATAAGCAGGCTATATCTTTGGCTTCCCTCAGTCATATTTATTTTGTAGAAGGCATTAAATATGCAACGATAAATTAAGACAAGCATACATATTTACATCAACCTTTACTAATTGTTAATAAACTATGTGCAGATGTTATTCTAGGACATATATTATTGAAAAGCCACAAGACATTAGAATTCAATTTTGGGGCTTCAAATGATCCCTAAAAAATATGTGTTATAGAATCATCAGTATCTCGTATATCGTTCTTTACGAAACTTTCTCTAAAAATAAGCCGATTTCAATAAAGTTAAGGCGTTATACAAAAATTGATGAACAATTTATTAGAGAAGTTTCTAAATTGTTGAAAGATGGAGTTATTAAACCAAGAAACTCTCCTTGGCGAGCACAATTACTAGTAATAGGAGGCAATACACATCTATAAAGTTTCAAGGAAAGCTACAGTTCATAATTGAGGCCGAAAATCTAAGAGGCACTTTCTGTTACTTAGAGGACGTTATTGTATGTGGCAAAAATAAAGATAAACACGATAAAGACTACGAATGCTGTGAAAAAATACAAACTTATGTTTAATAAGGAGAAATTCACTTTTGGATAAAAAAGTATAAGTCTATTAGGCAATTCTATAGAGAACAACGTTATCAAGCCAGACAAAGAACGATTAAACCCACTATTGGATCTCCCTACCCCAACAGATGCAGCCTTATTAAGACGTACTTTGGGTATGATAGCTCACTATTCGAAGAGGATTTACAACTTTTCATACCTTAATAAGACTTTGATTGATAATATACGATTTCCACTTAGCCAATAAGCCACGCTGGCAAAAGCCAAAGCATCCCTGACAGTTATTGACAATTATAAAACTTTTACAGTAGAAAATGATGATGATGAGTCCTTTCTGGAAATGGTCGCTCTGTAGCTTTTCTTTCAAGAACTTTAACCAATACCGAACGCGGCCATTCATCCATAGAAAAACAAGCAAGCGCAATTGTGGAAGCACTTTGTAAATAGCGCCACCATCTTATTGGAAGAAATTTTATTTTAATAACCGATCAGCTATGTGTTGTTTTTATGTTCAATCAAAAACATTCGAGCAAAACAAAAAATGAAAAAAAAATTGAGCGGCGGCACTTAGAATTGTCTTGCTACAAATATAACATAATTTATCGCCCAGGACGACAAAATACTGTAGCTGATGCATTATCAAGAGTATGTGCTCTCGTGCATTTAAATAAGCTGTATGAACTACATGACCAACTATGTCATCCTAGTGTTACCAGAATGGTACACTGGATAAGATTAAAAATCTTCCATTCAATATAATATATTGAAGAAATAAGGTTAATGATAGAATATTGTAAAGTATTTGCTCAGATAAAAAACACGATTCTGTCAATTAATAGGCCAGTTGATAATAGAATTTGCTACACTCGAGAGAATAAATATCGATTTTAAATGCCCATCCATCGAATACTCAAAACCGATACCTGCTGACAATTATAGAAGAGTATTCGAAGTTTCCGTTGGCGTATATTTACAGTGATTTTTCGGCGGCTACACTGATACTATATTTGAAAGATCTCTTTCACCCTTTCAAATTTCCATTATACATATAACGTACATTCTGAACGAGGTAATATTTTCTACCGACTTCCAAAAAGGAGACGGTACTCAATTCGACTGTATGTTTTTTATGTTTGTTACCTCATAACTTTTTACTGCGTGAACCGATTTCGATGATTATTTTTTATTTGAAAGCTAGTACTTCTTTTGTGGAATAGAGGTGGACTCACTGACCCATGCCGCAAAGGCGAAAGCCGATCTGTTGAGCTCTCTCTTCATTATAATTTCATTAATTACCGACACCAAATAGTTAAATTGATTCACTTTTATATTCCGTCAGGTTATAGTTTATTTGATGGATAACTTATATCCAACAAAGCCGACTTTTATGGCTCCCTTTTTGCGTCCAAGTCTACTCTTGATGACGGGCGGAAAACACCGCCGACCATCCCGCGGTGTGAGTGCTCCATGCCGGATATACCGTTCTTACAACGCTCGGTTCGCAAGGCACTCCTCTACCTGGACATCCAGAAGTCGAGTGGGCCTGACGGAATCCCCCCAATTCTGCTAAGGACGTGTGCTCCGGAGTTAGCACCGGTCCTAACTCGTTTTTTGCAGTACTCCTACTCCCACGGTGTAGTCCCAAATTCATAGAAGACAGCTTTTGTCCACCCGATCCCTAAAAAAGCCGACCGCTCAGACCCGTCCATATATTGGCCTATCGCCATCACCTCCTTATTCTAGAAAATAATGGAATCCATTATAAAACGCCAGCTCATGTGGTACCTTGAGGATCACCAGCTGATTAGTGACCGCCAGTACGGTTTTCGTCAACGTCGATGAGCTGGTGATCTTCTAGTCTATCTGACTCATAGGGCGGAAGCAATAGAGTCCAAGCGGGAGGCATTGGCTGGTAGTTTGGACATAGCGAAGGCCTTCGACCAGGTTTGACACAAAGCGCTTCTTTTGAGGCTTCCTTCCTATGGGCTTCCCGTGAAACGTAAATGGATCACCAGTTTCCTTGGTGATCAGAGCATCAAGGTAGTAAGTATAAGCATAAAGCAGAAGACGGTGCATGCTCTGATTTCAAGCCTATCAAAGCTAGTGTTCAACAAGGCTGCGTGCTATCACCAACGCTTTTTCTCCTGCATATCAATGATATGTTTCAATCTGGTAGCATTCATTGCTATGCAGTTGACAGCACTGGTGATGCCTTATATACCGGCTGTGCTAATATATCTCGGGAAAACTTCGCCGAGTACCGGAACAAACTCTTGTCTGAAGTCGAGTTTTTGCTGAATAAAGGTGCAGATTGGGGGTGAATATATCTAGTCAAGTTCAGTCCCCAGAAGATACAAGTTCGGCCTCACATGGAATTCTGTTCTCATCTTTGGGCCGGGGCACCCCAGTGCCAGTTCCTTCCACTTGACAGCATCCAGCGTATAGCCGTTTCAATCGTCGACGACCGAGTTCTTTCTGATCGGCTCGATACACTTGCACTGCGTAGAGATGTTGCATATCTTTGCATTTTATATCAAACCTACCAAATCGCATCATTTTATCGCATCTATCACGGAGAGTACTCTGAGGAATTGTTTTGATTAATTCCAGCCGCCAAATTTCACGAACGCACATCACGTCAAAATTCACGATACGATCCTTACCATTTGGATGCTTGATGGTCCACGACTGTGTATTTTACTAAGAATTTTTTTATCCTCGTATATTTTCTCTATCGAATTGTTTACCACCGGTGATTTTTTCGGACCGGTACGACTTAGGGACCTTCAAGAAAAGAGTTTACACCTTTCGAAAAGACCGGCAATGCAATGTGTTGCGGTTGTTCATGGGCGGTGGAAAATATTTACTATCAGGTGAGTCGCATGCTCGTTTGCCCCTCTTTAATAAAAATTGAAAATTGAAAACTGATCTCTGTTACACTTACATCAAGCAAGCCGCATTACTCCTCGTCGATAGTAAATTTTATGACCATATCAATTTCATATGAGCAAAACATTTATAAAACTTTGTAAGCATTATAATATTCTAGGCTTAGCATTACGCAAATTATGTTTTTTTTTTATATATAAAACTGAAGTCTAACAACACCAAATACAATATTTTACTTCCCCAAACTCATGTCAAACGATTGCAAATCCAACCCAAAACTTTTTAAATGTGTAGTGTTCTCGTAAATATTAGAAATCATTATGTAATTTTATACTGGTTCTCTATTCCCTATATTCATTAGAAATATGTTACAGAGTGTTACTTAGTGAGACGGAGTCCTCAGTAGAAGAGGAGTATTACCTTGTTGAAAAAAAAAACATTTGGACAAAATCTTTTTCATTCAGTCATAAAACTATCGAATCTGCAAATCAGTTCGAAAAACTTCAATATACACTTCTAGCAATAAATTCTCGCAAAAGAAAATGTGTTTGCGACTCGCGTACATAAATCCACACCGTAGATGCAATCTTATCAATCCTATTACACCGCAATGATTCAATAATTAACGCTACGAAATTTAATTTCTTATTATATGTTAGTTTCAACTTCGCTTTAACGTGCAATATACGATTAGTTTAAATTTGTAGTCAGATGCATAAGACGCAGTTTGGAATATGTAACAGAATTTATATAATTTTTATTAAAAAAGACAACTTTAGGTTACCAAATATTACACATAATACTATATAATATATACACTACTACTATATATATACTAATAATACACATATTCCACTTACTGGTAATATCATGCATGGGAATACTACTGTCCTCCTGACCAAATTTCAGTCACGGCGGTTAGTCTCAACGGAGACCAGCCAAAAGTCTTAGCCAAGGTCGACATTTTACCGAGGCATCTTATCTTAGTTCTTAGGGGTGAAAACACGACGACATCCCGGAAGGGAACGGGGTAGAACTGAGAGTGGCGGTACGTAGGCTCAAGGCCAGGAATACCGCCCCAGGACCCGATGGCTTGCCTGGCAAAGCCTGGGTCGTGGCCTCGGAGGCTCTCGGGCCCCGACTGGAGGGGCTCCTAAGCGCATGCTTGGCGAGAGGCCAATTCCCGCTTCGTTGAAAGACGGGGAAGCTGGTCCTCATTCGGAAGCCGGGGCGCCCTGCGGACTCTCCGTCCGCATACCGGCCCGTGGTGCTGCTCGACGAGGTGGGCAAGCTCTTTGAAAGAGTAATTGCAAACCGCCTCGCCGAGCACCTTGCGGGGACGGGGCCGGATCTTGCGGAACACCAGTTTGGTTTCCGCAAGAGGCCCTCTACGGTGGACGCCATCATGCGCGTTAGAGCCCTCACGACGAAGGATGCAGTGGCCAGGAGGGGGGGGTTGTCTTGGCGGTGTCTCTCGACATCGCCAACGCCTTCAACTCCATGCCCTGGAGCTGCATTAGGGAGGCACTCCGGTATCACCGGGTGCCGACCTATCTCCGTCGTATAGTCGGGGACTATCTGACGGACAGGGCCGTCATCTACCCCGGTCGCAACGGTGAGTGGAACCGGCGAGAGATGTCGTGCGGGTGTCCCACAGGGTTCGGTTCTGGGGCTGCCCCTGTGGAACATCGGTTACGACTGGGTGCTGCGCGCCGACCTCCCTACCGGCGTCAGCGTAGTTTGCTACGCTGACGACACGCTGGTACTGGCACAAGAGGGGTCGTACGAGGCGGCGGCGGAAACTATGACACGCGGGGTTGCGATAGTCGTTGAGAGGATCCGGCAACTGGGTCTCGAGGTGGCTCTGCACAAGTCCGAGGCCATGCACTTCCATGATCCTCGGAACAGGCCACCACCGGGATCCTCAGTGATGGTAGGAGGGGTATCCATCGGCGTCGAGTCGACGTTGAAGTACCTAAGACTCGTCCTCGACGGCCGATGGAACTTCGTTGAGCACTTCCGACGTTTGGCTCCCAAACTGGATTGGACCGGGGCTGCCTTCAGGCGGCTCCTGCCGAACCTGGGGGGGCCAAACGCCTCCTGCCGGAGGCTCTACGCGGGGATCGTGAGGTCCATGGCCCTTTACGGGGCCCCGGTGTGGGCGCTTGGTTTGGCGCGGCTTGCCGTCCACCACCTAAACGCGCCCCAAAGGGTGGTTGCCGTAATATTGGTTCGCGGCTACCGCACGATCTCCCGCGAGGCGGCAAGCCTCCTTGCCGGATTGCCGCCATGGGATCTGGAGGCGATAGTCCTCGCGCGCCTGCACGAATGGCGCGCGGAGGCACTATGCCGGGGGGAAACCCCGCTGCCGCGGCAAGTTGTCGCGCAGCGGACAGACTTCCGGCATGATCTCATGGTGACATGGAGAGAGCGACTGTCGCAACCCCTTGCTGGGCACGCCACTATAGCGGCGATAAGACCCCTCTTTGAGAAGTGGCTTGAGAGACGCCACGGCGTCCTCACCTTCCGCCTAACGCAGGTCCTCACCGGACACAGTGTGTTCGGGAGGTTCCTGCACCGAATTGGGCGGGAGGAAACGCCCGGGTGCTCCTACTGTGAGGATCGACCGGAGGACACGGTGGAGTACACCGAGGAGGTGTTCGCTGCTTGGGCGGAGCACCGCCGTGTCCTCGTAGCGGCGATAGGCGGCGGCGACCTCTCGCGTCCGGCCCTGGTCGAAGCCATGGTCCGGAGCGAGACAGAATGGGATGCCGTCACCACCTTCTGCGAAGCAGTGATGCTAGCGAAGGAGGTGGCGGAGCGGGAGAAGGAAAGAGCAGCAGCTTTCCTTCCCGGCCGCCGCGGGAGACGCCCCCGGGCGTCGGGGGCTACGCGCGCCTCAAAGAGCTGTCAGCAGCGTGAAGGGGCCCGCAAGGGCCGACGCCTGCCGGGGCTGCGGGCTGTTCGAAAGAGATACCGCGGCTCCGGAACCTAAGGGCACTGAAGGAACACGGATGGTTTTTAGTCAGTAAAAGTCTGACACTCCCTTCCGCTCCACCCACAGCGAAAGGAGTCATTAGATGATTTTCCATCCGCAAAAAAAAAGGGGTGAAAACACATCTACACTTTGATCCTTAATAGGGGATAGATGTAGATTTATATGGGTCACAGCATTCACTAATCATCAGGTGGTCTGTGTGGTTGTTTTTCTTCCTTATTATATAAAAAATGCAAGTATTTTGCTTGATGTTTTCTCTTAAGATATATCTTAGTTTTGTTTAAAATTAATCATTTGAAAAGTTAAAATAATTCTTACACATTGTCATAGCTGCTGATTTCGGAGCTTTATTTCTTTGTAACATTTTAAGCAGACTTACTAACAGTTTCAGAAGCTTAAAAGAATTATGTTGTGGTATTTATTTTATTTTTTAGTTCTTTAACTACGTTTTAAATTTTCTAATGTTATATTGTTGACCCATTAATGTAGACTTAGCGACATAAACATAAACACCATGGTGTGTCCTGCCTAGTGTGGTGGTTCTGAGGATGGTAGTGCTGGGATTGACTGCGACGGGTATATTGCACGCGATTGAAGGAGGGTGGGAGGTCCCCTTAAAGCTGGGCAGGACACATTAATTTCTTTCTTTACGCGGAATTAAGCAAATTAAGTTATAACAACCCCATTACAATGGATTTCCGCAAAGTAACGCCTGATTCTATCAATTATAAACTAATATAATTACGTGGTGCCTCCAAGTAAAATAATTTTCCATAGTTG
Source organism: Parnassius glacialis (assembly GCA_033319125.1). Taxonomy (NCBI): domain Eukaryota; kingdom Metazoa; phylum Arthropoda; class Insecta; order Lepidoptera; family Papilionidae; genus Parnassius; species Parnassius glacialis. Next base: position 5,142,462 of record JAVANC010000028.1, on the reverse strand, counting down.
TATAATCACTTCTCTAAATTAAAATACCACTATCTTAGAAATAAAGATTATTTGATACAAGTAGCATTAACCTCTCAGGTCCGTCATTTTATTGGACAAACTTAGTAAGACCTATAGTCAAGCTAAAGAGTATAATAGCAGGTCAGTCCAAAGACAATTTTTTTAAATGATGGTAAATATAACTAAGAGTCATTACTATGTTCTTATTCAAAAATAAAAAAAATTGTCAACTATTTTTTTTATAGGAGAGCGGGCAAACGAGCATGCGGCTCACCTGATGGTAAGTGACTACCGCCGCCCATGTACTACCGAAACACCAGGGGAATTGCAGATGCGTTGCCGGCCTTAAAAAAGGAGTAGGCTCTAGTATATTAAAATATTATATGTATTTTTTTAATTATAATGTTATATGTATGAATATCAAGTGAGCGCTAGAGTATATAGCGCTCACTTGACAATATGAGAGAGCAAAAAAATTGTTTTGAGAAATTATCAATTATCGTGTAGTGGCGGTGTATGAATATTCATATCATTCCGTGGGTTTCGTAAGCGAACAAACTTTCTTTTGTACCCACTTAATTTTTTTTAAATTTGTAGTTGCCTCTTACACTTACGTGGCGAAGGAAATAGACTGAAGTATATGAAGTAAACGCGACACGTAAGTAAAGGCGGAAACTTGTAATTTAAAATAAATTATCTTAATTGAGAGAAGCTAAATTTAGTAACGAAACTAATTCTAATAAAAATTTAGTTATATAATTATTATAAATAACATTTAAAAAATAATTGTTCTAAGCACTCTTATCTAAAGTTCTGACTCATCATCATCATCATTACAGCCCTTCACAAGTCCACTGCTGAACATAGGCCTCCCCCAAAGAATGCCACAAAGCACGGTCCTGAGCCACCTGCATCCATCGACTTCCTGCATATCTTACCAGGTCGTCACTCCATCTAGTGGAAGGACGCACTAATCCGTTGGGCTATGTCGGTCACTCTGGTTCTACTGCGGATATCCTCATTTCTGAGTTTATCACGCAGATAAACTCCGAGCATAGCCCTCTCCATAGCTCGCTGAGCAACCTTGAGCTTCCTTATCCGGCCAGCAGTGAAGGACCACGTTTCAGTTCCGTATGTCATCACTGGCAACACGCACTGGGTGTACAGTCTCGTTTTTAAGTTTTGAGGTATACCTGACGAGAAGATGTGCCGTAATTTCCCGAACGCTGCCCAACCGAGTTGAATCCATCGATTGACCTCTCGGTCGAAGTTGGACTTACCTAGTCGGACTATTTGTTCCAGGTAAACATACTCGTCAACAACTTCGAGCTTAGTGTTCCCAATAACTACCGGCATAGGTGTGACATGCCAGCAGCCATGCAGGACATCCATTAGTATTAAGTTTAGCTCATTGTTTAAATCGTATAATCTTGTTAATTTATTCTTAGAACCAACACGTATTGCTGGGCCTAGTGCGACCTGTATAGATAATATTTTTACAGATGTTAAGCCCTTGCATAAATTAATTATTCAAAATTTAAGTTCAGATCACTGTGGACAGTTGGTATCATTGCCTTACATACACAAGAAACATAAAAATAAGAAAGTTGTGTTTGTTCCAATAAATGAACATCGCTTGGAGAGGTTTAGAAGTAATATAATAAAAAGACTTCCATCACTTTCATTTAAAAACAGTGCTAATTATTTGTATGGTACGTTATTTAAAATTATAACTTGTGAATTTAGTAGGATATTTAATTCTAAAACTTTCTCTTTTAACAGTCGCAAATCATTTAATGAATGGGCGACAGTAGGAATTTATAAGAGTAGGCGAAGGTTATACGAGCTTTATAATGAAAGATCATTTAATAGTAGTGTTATATTCAGAGATTATGTAAAAACATATTCTAAAATATTTAAAAAAGTGTGCGCCACAGCTAAGGCTTTACATTTAAGTAACAAAATTAAAACTGCATCAAACAAAATTAAAATGACCTGGAGAATAATAAATAGTGAAACGGGCAAGGTCAAACCGCGCAACTCGGATTTTCAATTGAATATTAACAATAATTTAACCCGATCTGATCAAGAAGTTGCTATGGCTTTTGAGAAACATTTTACAGATGTTCTTTTTTGACAACTAAATCATTAAACTCTTCTCCTACTGTCGCCGAATCATTGCTTAAACAAAATGTAAAGGCTTGTTCAAATACTTTTAAATTCCATAGAGTACTGCCAAAAGATATCGTTAAATATTTTAAAACTATTGATGTTAAGAAAACGGCAGATTTATGGGGGATTTCCGTTAAAGTTATTTTATCTATAATAGATATAATAGCACCTTATCTAGCCACTATATTTAATACAAGCGTCGAATCTGGTGTGTTTCCTGATTTAATGAAACTTAGTAAAGTCATACCTTTATATAAATCTGGTAGTACATTAGACCCCGCCAATTTTAGACCAATTTCTGTACTACCAACATTTAGTAAAATTTTTGAAAAAATAATTTTAGATCAAATGTTAAGTTTCTTTAATATTAATAAATTGCTACATAGAAATCAATTCGGTTTTACTAGGGGTCGCTCAACAACTGACGCTGGAGTTGAGCTTATTAAACATATTTTTTGTGCATGGGAGAATTCAGGGGATGCTTTGGGTATATTTTGTGACCTTTCCAAGGCCTTCGACTGCGTTCACCATGATACATTAATCAGGAAGCTACAGTACTATGGTGTCAAGAACACAGCGCTTAAACTTATAATTTCATATTTAAGTAATAGAATGCAGAAAGTTATTATTAATGGTAAAAGTTCTTCCGGCTCACCTGTACTAATGGGTGTCCCTCAGGGCTCAATTCTCGGCCCATTCCTGTTTCTAGTGTATATTAATGAATTACCTTCTATTGTAGAGGATAATCATGATATAGTATTATTTGCTGATGATACTTCTTTGATTTTTAAACTTAAACGTAAATCATTTAAATGTGACGAAGTGAATAATGCTATATCAAAATTAGTGCATTGGTTTAACGTTAATAATTTACATTTAAACGGAAATAAAACTAAATGTATTAAATTTACAACAACGAATGTTAGAAATCTGAGTACCAATGTGTTTTTAAATGGGGAAGAACTGAGCCCTGTTGATTCCACTGTTTTTCTTGGCATCACTCTCGACGCAAAGCTTCAGTGGGGCCCCCATATATCCAAACTAGCAAGCAGACTAAGTTCTGCAGCCTATGCTGTAAAAAGGATTAGAGGTCTCACTAGTGTTGAGACAGCTAGATTAGTTTATTTCAGTTATTTCCATAGCATAATGTCTTATGGGATTTTGCTATGGGGACATGCGGCTGATTCAGAAACTATTTTTTTTTACAGAAGAGGGCCATAAGAGCTATTTACAACCTAAAACTGAGAGAGTCTCTTAGAGATAAATTTAAAGAAATAAATATATTAACTTTGGCCTCTCAGTATATTTACGAAAATTTAATGTATGTTCACAAAAACAAAGGTAGTTTTAGTAAAAAAAGTGATGTGCATTCTGTAAACACTAGAAACAAACACAAGCTAGTGATACCAGTCTCTCGACTCCACAGAGTCAGTAATTCATTCTTGGGGCAATGTATACGCTATTACAACAAGGTCCCGGAAAGTGTACAGGCTCTCTCTATTAGCAAGTTTAAATGTTTTGTTAAGTTGAAACTGTATAAAAAGGGTTATTATAGTATAAATGAATACATGGTTGATAATAACCCCTGGGAATGAGGTGATCGCTTCCAAGCTGTTTCTAAAAAAAATTTTGTACTTATATAGTTAGTACAACCATTATTGTAAAATTTGCTTTAAAAAAAAAGTCCCGCTGGGTTTCTTGCTGGTTCTTCCCAGGACAGAGGTTTTTTTTTCGAACCAGTGGTAAAGTAAAAAATGACTTTCAATAAGTATTACAAATGTGATCTATATTGAATAAAAAATTATTCTATTCTATTCTAAATTATTCTATTCTATTCTATTCTATTCTATTCATGGACATTAAACATGATCTTTGTTTTGTCCATGTTCATCTTAAGACCTATCCGTTGGGAAACACTATTGAGGTCATTGAGCATAGTGCTTAGGTCCTCCAGCGATTCTGCCATAAGGACTATATCGTCGGCAAATCGAAGGTGAGTGATGTACTCGCCATTGATGTTGATACCGTATCCTTTCCAGTCCAGAAGCTTGAAAACGTCTTCCAATGCAGCGGTGAAGAGTTTCGGGGATATGACGTCACCATGTCTTACACCTCTCTGCAATTGGATAGGTTTCGTACTCTGGTTCTGTACTCGGATAGCCATCGTAGCCCTACTGTACAAGCACTTCAACACTTCGATATACCGACAGTCAACTTGGCACCGCTGAAGGGACTGCAGCACCGCCTAAATTTCGACGGAATCAAAGTTCTGACTACACGTAGTGATTATATACTCTTTGGTTCTAAGGGCCCCTTTTAAATATTACCAAAATATGGTTTATAGGTCCAAATACCGTGTTGCTAACACACCGCACCGTTCATAGTGATGCCAGTCTTTGATTCATGTGTGCGTGAGTATCACATGACGCGCATATTTTACGTACTATAGCTGCATTAATGTGCGTGACTTCGGTAATAACAGTGCGAATAGATTACCCAAAAAATGTAGGAGATTTTATATTTCATTCATATTGACGTACCTATTGATTCTACGAGTATAAAATGTGTGTACGAGGCGTGTGCATTTGTGTGCCTGTGTGTATGGGGATATGGTTGGTTATGTGTGTTTTATGTAGTTACGAACCTCGTTCTAAAATGTTGAAGATATGTAATAAAATCTAAAATTAATGTAACAGTTAAAAATAAATAAAAAAAAACACAGTAGATATTTATGTACGTAACATATCATTGTCTATTATTATGAAATATATACAGAGTACTACACTTTTGTACTGTAGAACACAAAATATTGCCGCTTTTTACGTTGGCATTAATTATTTTTCAATCCTACGTAAAATGACGAAAAATAGTGAGCTTGGTTAAGCGTAAACTTTGGCCAAGAGATAGCAAATGTTTATTTTTTTAAATTGCTTCTTTCTGTTGCTGCGTGAAGGAAGGTAAAAAAAAATAAACAAAAAATCACACTTTCACATTTATAATACAATATTGGTATGGATTGTCAAGAATGATAGATAAACTTTTGAAACCGGTTTACAATCGGTTTTTTGAGGGTAGAACTATGACTCGAGCTCTCTTTTTCGCTCTAGTAAGTAACGGTTCTGAGTAACCAAAAAGGATAGAAGCACAGTAAAGTGCGATTCCGTGCTGCTAGATGTAGTTCAACCCTAAGCCTTGAAGCGGTTTTACTGTATAGGTTGGGTAAAACCTGTATAATTAGACCGTTTAAAATCCCTATATAGATAACCTTTCCGGTTGATGATGAACACTCGAATATTATTGCGCAGTATTATTACTTGCATTGACATTTAGCTTTCGTATTCTTTTACAAAGAAATACACCACCAAATTGTATAGTTACTTATAAAAAGTGATGTTCTTATCCTTATCTTTTTTCCAAGAGTAATTTTTACATGAACTCACAGCAGAAACAGTCATTTTGCGAAAATAAAAACACCGGTGCGTAATGTATGTTTACAGTAAACGTCGCTGGCGTAATGGCGGAACGATCGAACGAATACACCAGTATTGGCGCCTTTGAAATGGCAGCGTTTTAGGCGCGCGTATACGGTATCTGGACCTATAAAACATCTTTGATATTACCATACTCTGTGGAAGATTCTATAAAGGTGACATTTGATCAACTCATGTTTATGTAGGTCCGGCAGGTGACAGATTAAAATCGGTTTTGGATTGGCAAAAACCACTTATATTACGTTAAAAATACTGTTGAATTAAAAACCACTTCATTTTTTAAGTCGAATAATAAATACATATGCTGTTTTTTTTTTAAATAAATTCCTTTAAGTCTCAAACTAATATCGTAAATGGATGCCTGGTTCCCTTGAGCGAACCAGGCGTCCCTTTACGATATTTATTTTTTACGATGTTTTGAACCCGAATTATTGAAACAAGTAAATTTTTTTTAATAATTTGGTTTCGAAACTCGTGCTATTTTTTTGTACGAAGAAACAAGCGAAATTTATCTAAGAAGCGTAGGCAATAAATGAACGATTTGATGTTCAAAGTTAAATTAAAATCGAGGGAAATGAAATAACAGTTTTCGACGATAAACGAATAAACTCCAACAAATAATTTCGTATAATACATTTCTGACTGGCTCGTTAATCTAGTGATCCACGGTTTTGAATATCGGACTGAGCCAAATCATTTATTGATTATTGATCAGGGAGTTGACGGTGTTTCACACTTGTGCCTCGAAAAACACGTAACGTCGTTAGTCTTGCGCCTAATCTCTCTCCAGTCAAACTACCGTCACATCATACCTGGCCTAGTCTGAACCGAGATTCGAACCTGAGACGAGAGCTTACTAATCCGTTGAGGTATTTCGGTTACTCTGGTTCTACTGTGGACATCCTCATTTCTAAGTTTATCATGCAGAGAAACCCCGAGCATAGCCCTCTCCATAGCTCGCTGAGCGACCTTGAGCTTTCTCATACGGCCAGTAGTGAAGCACCACATCTCAGATCCTTAAGTCACACTGGCAACACGCACTGGTTGAACAATTTCGTTTTCAGGTTTTGAGGTATGTCTAACGAAAAGATGTATCGTAGTTTCCCGAACGTTGCCCACCAGAGTTGAATCCGTCGATTGAACGCTCGGTAGAAGTTGGACTTACCTAGTCGGACCATTTGATCCAGGTAAATATACTCGTCAACAACTTCGAGCTTAGTGCTCCCAACAACTCCCGGCATAGGTGTGATATGTACATTAATCATGATTTTTGTTTTTTCCATGTTCATCTTAAGGCCTATCCACCGGGAGACACTATTGAGGTTATTGATCATAGTGCTTAGGTCCTCAGGCGATTCTTCCATAAGGACTATATCGTCGGCAATTAATGGTGAGTTATGTACTCGTTTTTGATGTTAATACCGCATCCTATCCAGTACAGTAGCTGGAAAACGTCTTCCAATGCAGCGGTGAATAGTTTCGGGGATATTACGTCACCATGGCTTACATCTCTCTGCAGTTGCATAGGTTTCGTAGGCTGATTCAGTACTCGGATAGTCATTGTAGCCCTACTTTTAACAGTGGTAGAGCCAGGCGGCAGCTCTTGCTGTCACACGGATGGGCCGGCTCGAACCGGGGTGGTACCACGACCTCACAGAAAACCAGCGTGAAGTAGAGGTTTACCTCTGCGTTTCGCTTGGTGAGTGCAGGTGGCCGGAGGCCCTTTTTACTGGAAATGAGGCATTCCATCTTAGTCCTCACGGGTGACAACGCATCTACATTTTGACTTGTAATTGAGGATAGATGTAGATGTCTATGGGCCGCAGCAACCACTTACCATCAGGTGGACTGTGTGCTCGTTTGTCACCCTTATCCTATAAAAAAAAAAAAAAAAAAAAAAAACAAATACTTCAGTACTTCGATATACCAAAAGTCAAATTGGCACCGCTGAAGGATGTAGTGTTATGCTACTTACATATCATTTTACACCATTTTTCCATTCGGTTTTTGATTTTCTGCATTTATATTTTGCATCACCTTTATTTCCATAGGATCCTGTAACGTTTTTACTCAATAACAAATCATCTTCACTTCGTATTTTCACGCTATCAGCACCGTTTAAATCGCTGTCAATGGAGTCTTACCTTTTTCTATCTTTTATTGAGTTCTCCGTAACTCTGCAATTTCAGGTTTTGTGCGCGCTGCCGCGCTATAGTTTTTCCTATATGAATAATATCTCATTTCTTACTTAAATGTAACTGTTTTTCAATTGCCAAGGCTGTCCAAGGTAACTTCTGTCAGCCATCTCTGCCATCTCTGCACAGGGTGGACGACTCACTGGCCCATGACGCAAAGGAGAAAGCCGATCTCCTAGGCTCTCTTTTTGCTTCCAACTCGACTCTAGATGACGGGGAGAACACACCGCCGACCATCCCGCGGTGTGAGTGCTCCATGCGGGAAGTGATGTTTACACAGCGCTTGGTGCGTAAAGCACTCCTCTCCCTGGAAGTCAACAAGTCGAGTGGGCCTGATGGAGTCCCACCTATTGTGCTGAAGACGTGTGCTCCGGAGTTGGCACCGGTTTTAACGCGTCTTTTTCGGTACTCCTACTCCCTAGGCGTAGTCCCAGACTCATGGAAGAAAGCTTTGGTGCACCCGATCCCTAAAAAAGGCGACCGCTCAGATCCGTCCAACTACAGGCCTATCGCTATCACCTCCTTGTTCTCCAAACTAATGGAAACGATCATTAACAGCCAGCTCATACGGTACCTTGAGGATCACCAGCTGATTAGTGACCGCCAGTACGGTTTCCGTCGAGGTCGCTCAGCTGGTGATCTTCTGGTCTACCTGACCCATAGATGGGCGGAGGCAGTGGAGTCCAAGGGGGAGGCGTTGGCCGTTAGTTTGGACATAGCAAAGGCTTTCGATCGGGTTTGGCATAAAGCGCTTCTTTCGAAGCTGCCTTCCTATGGGCTTCCCGAGAAATTGTGCAATTGGATCACCAGCTTTCTTGCAGATCGGAGCATCAAGGTCGTAGTAGACGGTGCATGCTCCGATTACAAGCCCATTAACGCTGGTGTTCCACAAGGCTGCGTGCTATCACCAACGCTGTTTCTTCTGCATATCAATGATATGTTGCAAACCAGTAACATTCATTGCTATGCAGACGACAGCACTGGTGATGCTTTATACACCGGCCGTGCCAATATTTCTCGGGAAAACATCGCCGAGTACCGGAACAAACTTGTGTCTGAAGTCGAGACTTTGTTGAACAAAGTCTCGGACTGGGGGCGACTAAATCTAGTCCAGTTCAATCCCCAGAAGACACAAGTTTGCGCGTTTACCGCTAAAAAGATTCCCTTTGTCGTATCTCCTCAGTTTCAAGGCACTCCCCTAGTTGCCTCAGCCAGTATCGAAATCCTCGGTGTCGACATATCGAGTGACGTGCAGTTTCGTGGTCACTTGGAAGAGAAGGCCAAATTGGCCTCTAAAAAGCTTGGCGTGCTCAGCAGAGCGGGACAGTATTTCATGCGGGCACACCGCTTGCAACTTTACAAGGCGCAGGTTCGGCCTCACATGGAATACTGTTCCCATCTCTGGGCAGGGGCCCCCCAGTGCCAGCTCCTTCCACTTGACCGCATCCAGCGCAGAGCGGTTCGAATCGTCGACGACCGAGTTCTTTCCGATCGGCTTGACTCACTGGCACTGCGTAGAGAGGTTGCATCTCTTTGCGTATTTTATCGCATCTACCAAGGGGAGTGCTCTGAGGAATTGTTCGGACTAATTCCAGCCGCTCAATTTCACCATCGCACATTGCGACAGAACTTGCGATACCATCCATATCATCTAGATGATTGGCGGTCCACCACTGTGCGATTCAGAAGAAGTTTTCTCCCTCGCACAACTTCCTTGTGGAATCGATTACCACCAGCGATTTTTCCGGACCGATACGACTTAGGGACCTTCAAGAAAAGAGCCTACTCCTTTTTAAAAGGCCGGCAACGCATCTGCGATTCCCCTGGTGTTGCAGTTGTTCATGGGCGGCGGTAGTCACTTACCATTAGGTGAGCCGCATGCTCGTTTGCCCCCTCTCCTATAAAAAAAAAATTATATACCTAAAACCAAAAATTCATATTTTTGACAACCATTATTTATATGGTTGTTATGGTAACTTTTATTCAAATTCGTCACTGGTTTGATGTTCTTAGTTCGATATTTTCACATAAATACTCTTTCGCTCTAGGTCATTTACAATAAATTTCCTTTTTATTTAAATAGTTTCTCGTTCTCTCTAAAAAGGTATAAAAGCCGAACAATCGGAGAATACAGGGAGTCTCGCTTCAGTTCTCAAACGAGAAGCATCTACTAAAGGCCTTATCCCGGGGCCGCATTGCCCCGAGATCCTGCAAGCCTCCATCTACATTTGAAGTCGTCGGCGTAGTCTACTTCAAGCGCGGGGCCACACTACTCCGGGCGCTACGACTGCTTGCTCCAAGCGCTGAGTGCACCTACTGCCCGTGCTACCTTGGAGCGCTACGACTGCTTGCTCCAGGCGCTGAGTGCACCTACTGCCCGCGCTACCTTTGGGCGCTACGACTGCTTGCTCCAGGCGCTGAGCGCACCTACTCCAGGTGCTACGTGCGCCGGCTCCGGACACTGAGTGTGCCCAGACCAGACGCTGCGTGCCGTCGCCGCCAGGAAACTTCAAGCTCCGCGTGTGCCTACTACTACTCCAAGCGCAGCGTGTGTCACTTCGACCTTTAGGCTCCACTACAACACTATATTCTCCTATTCTCCTATCTTTATTTTTTTAATTCTAATTGTAATCTCACTTCATCCATCATCATCATCATATTTAATTTTTTTTTATAAAATTGTAAATACCTTTTTAAAAATTTAAATATATTATTTTCTTGTTCTAATTTTGTTGTTTTGTTGTTCTTAGGTTAGGTTCTATATTTTTTTTCAATTGTCGATTCACGACAAGGGACTGTAGCACGTGCCAAATTTCGCCGGAATCAAAGGCTTTCTTGTAGTCCACATACGCAAGTCAAAGTGCAGATTATAGTCTTCTGTCTTCTGTACAATTTTCCGAAGGTGTGTATGTGGTCTATGGTACTAAAGTCTTTTCAGAAACTTACAAGTTCAGGAGGCTGGAAGTCGTCAAGTTTGCGTGCGAGACGATTCGTTAAGACTCTCGAAAACAGCATGTAGACGCGGCTTAGAAGATAAATCGATCTGTTTTTCAAGAGAACGTTGTCACTTTTCTTGAAGAAGAAAACCACCGCACTTCTGTTCCACGCCTCCGGAGTAGTGCCACCATGGAGGACGGAATTAAAGAGCTTCTGAAGGACTTCAAATACCGCTTTTCCACCCGATTTCAAAAGCTCCGCTGTTATTATTGATCCTTACCTAGGGCCCTGCCGTTATTAAGGTGCTGGAGAGCCATTAAATCTCGCACAGACTGATGTCCGGGATATCTTCAAAATAGTGTCGGATAAAAGTCGCTCTGGATCGTTACTCACACTTGCGTGTGGCTCCAACGATGACGTGTACAGCTGCCCATAGAACCTCTCAATCTCACTCAAAATCTCAGGTGACCCGGAAATGACAATGCCACACTCGGTCTTCAGCTTTGACAGTTGGCGCTTTATGGCAGATAGATCTCTAGCAAAGACTTTAGAGCCTTGGTTCCGCTCGATCGCTTCTTTATAACAAGCTATATTGTAGTTGCGTAAGTCCCGCCGCATGCATTTCGAGATCTGTGTGATCAGTTGCCTGTATGCTATCAAATCTATTGAAGACTGTAGCTTTATCTACCGTGTAACAGCCATGTGATTTAGGATGGGATCGGAGAGTTTTTGTAATTTTCTGCAGCAGGTCTTGCAGAACTTAGCTCCGACCGCATGGACAGTTTCCACGAGCTTGTCATTCATATCGTCCACTGCATTGCAATCTTCTAGGCACTGAAAACGGTTTCGTCGCTCCAGCTGAAATGTTTCGGATGTTTGAATTACAGCACGAGGTTGACGAGGCGTTGACTTCATTAGACGTGACCTCTCCAACTTAACGTTTACGTTCAGTATACCTCTCACAATTTGGTGACCGCTGCCAGTTTTCACCCTTGCGATCACTGAGACATCACTGAACAGTAGTAGTCTGATCGTTATAATGAAATCAATCTCATTTTTTGTCAATCCTTTGGGGCTTGACCAGGTCCACTTCCTGTGGGGCCGCTTTTGGAAGATATAGTTCACCTTAAAGAGTCCCTCTTTCTCCATGAAGTCGGCCAGTTGCTGGCCCCTTGGGTTCCGTTGCCCTATTCCAAATTTCCCTAATTTCAGCTCACCGTTCTCTCTTGTGCCTAGTTTTGCACTGAAGTCTCCTATTAACACCGAATAGTGGGTTTTCTCTTTAGAGATATCCTCCTATATTTTCCCGACCATGACCGTCAGTGAATACCGTTTGGTGATTCTGAGTATGAGGTACGCAACCCTCGTCGACACACTCTCAATCTTTAAAACGTTGTTAATGAAAGACTTGTGGACGATAAATCTGACACCTCCTTGGGACAGATGGTCGCCCTCCCGGTAATAGAGCAAGTTGCCGAATTCGAGGATTACCATGTCCTCTCTTCGGACCTCGGATATTCCTATAATATGCCAGCGCAACTTGTCTATCTCTTCTTCCAGCTCCACGATCTTCTTGTCAGTCCTCAGGGTGCGTGCATTTTATGCTGCCAAATCGAGTCATCTTAGGTTGCAACCGAACTTCTACCGGAGATTCTTAGCACCCCCTGCCCCGCCGTTACCATGGTCGCCACCGTAGCCAGGAAAAGCGGGGCCACCAGAGACTGGGAGCCTTTTATTAATGTCATTGCTCATGGAGATATATTGCCATAGTTGCCACGCTTGGTGAGCGGGTTGGCAACCGTAGTTATTTTTATTGTAATTTTGCTGTTATCGGGAAGATACTGCTGCCCATCCCCTGCCCGTTTTCCATTGTCGCCTCTTACGACACCCACGGGAAGATATGGGGTAGTGGTTATTCTTAACCGCCACTACACGGCAAAGAACGAAAGGACTTCAAGTACCGGTTATTCACCCGTTTTCAGTATCCCCGCTATAATTATATTATCGTAGATTAACAGTGGTAGAGCCACGCCACAGCTTATGCTGTCGCACGGATGGACCGGCTCGAACCGGGGTGGTACCGCGACCTCACAGAATACCAGCGTGAAGAAGAGGTTCACCACTGCGTTTCGCTTGGTGAGTGCAGGTGGCCGGAGGCCCTTTATACTGGAAATGAGGCATTCCATCTTAGTCCTCACGGGTTACAACGCATCTGCATTTTGATTTGAAATAGAGGATAAATTTAGACGTCTATGGGCCGCAGCAGCCGCTTGCCATCGGGTGGACTGTGTGCTCGTTTGTCACCCTTATCCTATATAAAAAATTGTCTGTCGCCATGCCGTTTTTAAGGTGCTGAAGAGCCATTCTAATCTGGCTCAGACTGAAGTCCTGAATATCATCGGAATAGTGTAAGACAAGACTTGCCCTCGGATCCTTACTCACACTTGCATGTGGCTTCAACAATGATATATAAAGCTACCCATAGAACCTTTCAATCTTACTCAAAATCTCAGGTGGCCTAAAAACGACGCTGCCAGACTCGGTCTTTAGCTTCGTCAGTTGGCTTCTTCTGGCAGAAAGATCTCTAGCAATGACTTTGGGGCCCTGGTTCCGCTCGATTGCCTCTTAAATATGAGCTGTATTGAACTTTAGTAAGTTCCGCATTTGGAGTAATTTAGAGTTTGTTCAGTTGCCTGTACGCTGTCAAATCTGCTGAAGACTACAGCTTCATTTCCTGTCTAGCAACCACGAGATTAAGAGTGAGACGGGAGAGTTTTTGCGGTTTTCTGAAGGGGGTGTTGCATAACTTAGCTCCAACCACATGGACAGTTTCCACGAACATGTAATTCATATCGTTGTCTACATTACAATATTCTAGGCACTGAAAACGGTTTTGTATCTCAAACTGAAAGGTTTGGATTGGACCAAATTCCTGAAATCGCTCTCTAAAGCGAGGGGGACTGAGCGTAGACTTTATTAGACCCCTCCAGAATTTTAGTGTACCTCTCACCATTCGGTGGTCACTGCTGGATGTCACCCTTGCATTAACAGAGACATCACTCAACAGTTGCCGTCTGGTTGTCATAATCAAGTCAATCCCATTTATTATCGAACCGTCGGGGCTCGACCAGGTCCAGTTCCTGTGGGGGTTGTGATGGAATTAAAGTCTCTTTATAGGGATTTTTGTGCTTGTATCAGGATGAACGGGGCTTACTTGTACTGTTTTGGCATATATAGGGGCGTCAGACTGGGTTGTGTAGCTTCCCCGTGGCTGTTTTACCTATTTATGGAAATTTATTCGAATTTTTAAAAGGTGAAGAATGATAAGCGTCAAACGCTTTTTGTACGCCGGTGGTCAAGTCCTATTTGTGTCTTCGGTGGCCGAATCCCAAAAGATATTTTATTAATAAACAGATCATTAAAAAAAAGTCAATGAAAGTGAACGTAAGTAAGACGAACGAGATGGTTTTTGAAAGAGAAGTATGTAAAACGATATATTACATATTGTGACGGGTGGAAGGAAAAGGGGCGATCTCCCGCCGCGCAAGGTGTTCTGCACGGGGAGCGGTCAACGCTCCGATTGGTAGTTCAGAGCTGTTCTATATATTGTACTGCTTTTAACTTCGGAACTTTTTTAACGCGATTTAGACGTCAACGTGTTTCGCTTGTGGCGCGACGACAGCGCCGCCACATCATCTCCCGCCGAGTTGTTGGTTGCGTGTTTAAATCACGTCGGGGTCACTACTGTGGCGGGTGGAAGGGAAAGGGAAGGAAAAAATCTCCCGCCGATAGTGCAGTCTAGATGTCGACGAATTTGCAAGATACAATATGCAATGCACCGCCACAATATGAAATAAAAATAGAAGGGTAGATTGGTTATGCAAGTGGATCAGTTTTTGTATTCGTATACGGATAATAAATTAATATTTTATGATATAGAACAACGAGTAAACGCGGGATATATAGTCAATAGGGCTCTTCGCTCTATTGTGGAAAATCAGAATGTGTCAAAAACTGCAAGTGTGGTAATTCACAATGCTGTGTTTGTCCCTACCCTAATCAAAGTTGGTTGTGAAATTTGAAGCACGAGAGTACAATAAATAATGTAAAAATACGGTCATTTATTGTCAGTTAGGACTGAGTTTCATTGACTAGGTGAAAAATTGTGTAATAAGAGAAAAATGAGCCTTTTAGCTCGTCAACTACAAAAGATTTCCGCAATGTGATGCCTGCTTCTATGAATTATATAATAATATAGTTACTAAAGTGGAAAAAACGAGGCTTTTGTTATTTCTGGTCGCCTGTGTTAACAATACACGATACAATCACGATATAGTATTATTTGCTGACGGTACCTCTTTAATTTTCTAACTGAAAAGGCAGTCAATTAAATATGACGATGTAAATAATGCTCTATCAAAACTAGTACATTGGTTTAACGCCAACAATTTGCTCTTAAACGGCATTAAGACAAAATGTATTAAAGGACAATGTCCAAAATCGCCCTGTGTAATAAAAACATCGGACATACACGATAATTAATTGTCTATTTTATTATATTAGTTGCAAATATTTTTATAACACGGACTAGCTACGTGCAAAAATTAAGATTTAAAAGTATTTTACTCGACTAATAACATTAATCGCCGCCATCTTCGACATCATATGTCGTAATCGATGTGTAATCGATTTTTGAATTTTTAAGTTGCATATTTTTTAATCTGAATTACATTTTGAATTTATTTCGAATAAAACTGCAAAAAAAAAAACTACAATAAGAATATTAAATTACCATTTCTTTATATTTTTTTTATATTATTCCCTAACTGTATAATTTAAAAACCTACTATAATATATAATACTAAACCTACTGAATGAAGTCATACTCGATTTTGAGTAGGTATTTAGAATAATGCTGAAGCAGAATATTCGTAAATATGATTATTCATGATTTTGTAATGATCGTTTAGAAAGGAGTGTATTTTACGTCTTACTAAACGATAACTTATGAGTTTACGATACTTAAAATAAAAAAACACCAATCGTTACTGCATTAATTATAAATGTGTTCTTTAAAAAGAGCAATATTGCAAACTAGACACAGATGTTATTATTAATATTGTTACACGTATGGAAGAAGTAGAGACGTACGTGTTATTATAAGTAAAGTAGGATATTGTCATACTTGGTAATATTATCGTATGACAAAAGATGATGTATGTAATACTGTTTGTAACGTATGGTTATAATAAATCTTAGGATATATTCATAAATCGTATTGTATTTGGCGCTCCTATTTTTATGTCACTAAATAGTCACTTGAAAAAAAATACGATCGCCAAATCGATTCAAATCGAACATACTAGAATCGATTCTCGATTAAATCAAACATTAACAGATCAATTTTCTATCAATCGTGACATTTTCAAACATGCCTAATATAGACACAGAACATTATTGACGATAATTTACCGTAAATACAAGTAATTGTAAAATATTATCATTAAATTAATAAACATAACATTACGCTTGTATTTCCCAGATGGAGTAGGCAGAGGTGTGGAGTACTGTTATGTTATACGTCCCATGTAATAGGGGGTGCGCGTATTGCCAAACACTGGGCACAAATCCGGACTCCGTGCTACTACTGGGAACTTCAAGTTTTAAAAACCCAATAATAATTTGCCCTACCCTGGGATTGAATCCAGAACAGAACAGTGTTTCTGTATGTCCCAAGGAACAGATGTTCCAACTATGCAAAAGTATTTTTTGAATTGTCTGAAATATAGCTAGATCTTGATTAAATCCGATTCGAGAGGTTTTGGATCGATTCATTTAATCGATGGAGTGTTCTAAGTAGATATCAGGACACCGGACAAGGATTTTTCAGATCTATATATAAATACCTAAATCTTTGTATAGAAAATCGATTATTTTACTATAAATAACCGATTAAATGGTTTCAAATCGTCATGCCTACTTTGTACTGTCACTGTCATCTCTCAGTCTGTCAAAATTACATTGGTTGGCGTCGTTTGCTCTTTGTAATTGTATCGGTGTTTTGGTTACTTTTGGGACTATATATTGAAAATTATAACTTAGCTATTTTAACGGACTCTGATTGCTTTCAAGAACGACTTACTTTGTTGTGATTTTCGGAACTGTGTACCGCTCAAACGATAACCTAGCAATTCATAAACGGACTTACGCATACGCAATGAAAAGTGTATTTTGTGTAAATTGCAAAGACATTTAAGTAGTAGTAGTAATAGACCGGACATCAGCAGCAAAATTGTCGTCTGTAACTTATGTCCTATAGGATATATCTCCGTTAGTCTTAGTGACATCGTCATAAAGTCAAGGCGCATTCTTTTCATATCTTTAAAAAATATTTTTATAGAAAATATGCCCGGTTGTGCATTAAGATATTGTAAGTCACGATATGGAGCAAAAAATGAACGTGATTTTGGTTTTTTATCGTAAGTATAACGTATATTTACCGAATAATCTTTAAATTTTATTATATCTAGTAGATTTTTCTAGAAAATTTATTTTTATTGTACTAAGCGCCCTCTGTTATCATGTAGCGTCACTATTTATTTAAAGCTAGTGATTGACGACGTTTATCGATTGGGGTTATCGATAAAAATATTATACAGGATGCCGATTTAATCATTTACAATATTTAAGGAGGTAAAACAGTCAAAGATACTGTACCCATACCAACAAAAATGAGTAGCATATACCAACTATGCTAAGTGGCCTACTTTATGTGGAAGGGTGGGAAAATTTTTTTAGGCATGATGATGAGATTTTCTGTGTTGCTTATGAACATGCTGAGGATTCTTGCTGTGTTGATGTTTAGCAATACAGCAAGTCTTCTCTTTTACATACCGGGCGTCATTGTCTGGTGGTATTCAAGGACAAAATCATTATAAATCCTGGCTTACAGTGATAGGAGAGTGCTATAGGCTTGTGACATTAAAAAAAATTGTACTGTTAAAGATATTAGATACAAGAAGTTGTAGGTTAAGCTTGAGTTAGGAAATAAGGTAAAAACTTAATATAACAATTTTTATTGATGTGGGTAGTGTCTTTTAAGTAGTGCAGCTGATGAAATTGACAAAATAATATAAAAAGAGAGGAAGACGTCTCCATACATTCTTGGGCCCAAGTGTTAACAAGATGAAAGTACCATTTGAAAGCGTATATATAAACAATTAATAGCCGAAAAGATATGTCAATCTAGAAGATGAGTTATTGTAGAATAAGTAAAATAGAGATTATCTATTACCTACACTGTAACAGGTGATTTTTCACTGTTATTACATTGTAACAGATTATTTTTCACTATAATTACTTAAAGATATAAAAGCAGGATCAGTATAAAATAGAGGCATAAAAAGTTAAAGTGATTTTTTTCGTGTGATGGAAGTCATGATAAATAGATTTATACAATGAAACAATCATTTTACTCCCTTTTATTATATTTTAAAGCATTTCAAGCTTAGTAACCTTCAACAACATTATCGATACTTTGGTATCGAAAGGGTAACATTCCTAAAACAGTCAAATGTCACCTTTGTAGAACGCTCCATAGAGTATGGTAATATTTAGAAAGGACCCTCAGAACCTAAGAGTATATATATGATAACAACGTTTAGTCAGAACCATAGTTAAGAGTGCTCAGAACAATTATTTTTTAAATGTTATTTATATGAATTATAAAACTAATATTTTATTAGAATTAGTTTTGTTTCTCAATTACGCTTCTCTAAATTAACAGAATTTACTTTAAATGACGAGTTTCCGTCGTTACGCCCTACGCGTCGCGTTTACGTCACATACTTTAGTGTTATTTCCTTCGCCGCGTGAGTGTAAGAGGCAACTACAAATTTATAAAATATTAAGTGGGTATAATAGAAATTTTTGTTAGTTTTTATATAAAGGGTAAGTAATTACACTGTCTTTAAAAGTTAATTCCTTATATTTTGCTTCGTAACAATTTTATATACTTTATAAAATTTCCATTTCAAATACTGTGTCGTTCACGTATCACTATATTTAATAGACAGAATAAACTGAACATTAAATACAAGGTGTGAATGATCACTATACATTTTGTGTAATTAACACAAATTTTCATATTCCACAAAGTTTTAAAATTACGTTTTATGTTATAATTTCGATATAATATAATGAACATTATGGCGAAGTTGTTTTCAACAATAATTAAAAATTTTGTTCAACCAACTTCAATATAAATTATTAAGAATAACAATATTAGACAGACCTTGATCAAATTTATATGGAACCACATGTGAAGCACCAACTTTCAAATAAAAAAGAATCATCGAAATCAGTTCACACAGAAGGAAGTTATGAGGTAACACACTTAAAAAAAAAAGTAGAGTCGACTTGAGTACCTCTTCCTGTTTGAAGTCAGTAGAAAAATGGCGTTGGTCAAACATTTCATAATAAAGTAAATACCTATGATTAAATTTTTTTTGAGGCTCTTACTGAGTATATCAATATAATCTTTGTATATAAAAATTACGTGTCACATTGTTTGTCCGCGATGAACTCCTAAACTACTGAACTGATTTCAATGAAATTTTGCACACTGTGTGCAGTTTGGTCCAACTTGAGAGATATGATAGTTTTTATCCCGATAAGTGACCCTCAATATTTTTTATTACGAATTTAATAATTTTTATAGGACACAGGATCATCGGAGAGGGCCGAACAACGTCTGCCTGGCCAGCTAGTAATATTATATATTTCTTTTCTTTATGAAAATTGAGTGTTTCTATATCTTTGTTTCTTTCTTCACAGTATTTATTTGATTTTAACATTTGACGATTCGTTAGATTTGCTTTAGTTGTAGAAGTGACATATGATCTTTTTTTCTTTTCAGTGGAATTGTTTGGTTTTGTTATTTATTACTGTTCTAACCATTGAACTTGTTTACGCAATTTTTGTTTAATAAATTGTTTGATGTTTGATGACTTTTTGTGACTCACAAAAATATTGTTTCAAATAATAAAATTAATCCCTCCCTCTCCTTACAGTTTCCTTCCACTGCTGGTCATGGGCCATGGAAATAAAGGGGAGCACAGAATCTTACTGCCACAAATATCACCCACCTTTGCAACCCTGCCCTAAACATCGCACGGAGTATCCGCATTTCACCGAGATTAAATTTAGAAAAAATGTTTGCCTTTTTCCTCCAACATTTTTTTCTTATCACTATTACAACAAACACCGTTACATCCTAAAAAAAAAACCCACTGAACATAGGCCTCCACTATATTCCTCATAGAGGGTATACTTGTCATAGTTGCCACGTTCTGTTCCACGGTACACGTACCTTGTTACTGTTACACAGTATCAAGGTACGTGTACCGTGGAACTGAACAGTGCATCAGTCTCCTCTTACGAAACCCACGGAATGATATGAATATTCATACACCGCCACTACACAGTAATTGGTAATTTCTCGAAACATTTCATTTATCGACAAATCGTCTTGTAATCGTCTTTACTCTAGCGCTCACTTGACCTTCATACAAATAATTCGATATTTTAATTGTTAATATTTTTTAAATTTTTGGATTAGAACATAGTAATGACTCTAAGTTATATTTACCATCTTTAAAAAAATTGTCTTTGGCCTGACCTACTATACTCTTAGGCTTGACCATAGTTCTGACTAAGTATGTCCAAAAAATGTCAAGTTCTAAGAGGTTAAGCGTCACCTACTGGGGAATAGCTAAAATGTTGTCTTAATAAATGATAGTGTAGTTTTGCTATTTTTAGCTAGAGGGCGTCACACACGCACGAGCTTAAAGTTTTTGTATAGAAATTTCTCCAATGCCCGCTCTATAGTATATATATATTTTAAATCTCTTTGGTAAATTGCGACTCTGTTTGTGGTTCAATGTTGTTGAAAAATGAACAGAGAAGAAATCGTGTAATATTGCTGTAATTGCATCGTTGTACATGGAAACATCAGTTGCTGTGCCCATGTTATGACCATTATTTGGTAATTGAGCTTTACGAGACATCAAAATAATATCTACATCCCTGGACAATTTTTAGACAATATTTTAATATCTAATTTAGAAGATGAACAATAAATATGAAATTAATCTGTGTGTTTTTTCTAATTCAAACATAAAAATTAATGTAGGTGTAAAAACAACTTATATTACCAATTAGGTACTGAGTTGGTAAGGCTGGTTCCATAGTCACATGTTTAAACAGCGCCGTCCAGACGCACGCGCTTGCAAATGCACTAGATAGTAGTCGATAATATTCACGCTGTTCAAGCGCGCGCTGTTGAAACTTGGTTGAAACCGTGGTTGATGCGCTCGCTGTACGACGGCATGTCTAGCGGTGTGACTAAAACCAGCCTGTCCTTATACATTTAGGTACTAAGTATCTTACCGTACCGTATATGCTAATGACAACATCTATATGCCAACAGCCATTATATATTTTATATATACATACATTAGCCATATATATACATACATTTTTAATTTTATATTGATACACAAACATTATCTCTCATTTCAAAACCTATGCTAAGAAAGCAGGTTTGTTAACTAGATTCTATGCATTTATACGTTGGACTTACATACACTTATGCTTTAGAACAAAAACTGCATACCTAATTATCTATATAGGCACTAAAAATAGCTAAATGTTTAAGGACATCGTTTTTCACTTTGTTAAAAATCAATCGGAGCTATGAAATACCGTAATATTCGTGGTTCGATTATAACCTCAAAATCTAATACTTTTTTTGAAATATATCTTTTATGCAGCTAGTCCGCTATAAAAATAAGATCATATAGAAATTTACTAATGATCGACAATAAAACACATAATTTTCTGATGGTCTTGGTTCCAGGGCGAACAATGTATGGGCGAAGAGCAATGTCCTTTACAATACCTAATGTAAAACATTCGAAAATCAATGTGCTCTTAAATGGGGAGGAGTTGAGTCTTGTGGATACAACTGTTTTTCTTGGTATTACTATTGACGCGAAATTTCAATGGGGCCCCCATATATCTAAATTAGCAAGCAGACTTAGTTCTGCAGCGTATGCTGTAAGAAAGATTAGAAGTCTCACAGATGTTGAGAGTGCTAGGTTAGTGTATTTTAGTTACTTTCATGGCGTAATGTCTTATGGAATTTTGCTATGGGGTAATGCGACTGATATTGAAGCTATATTTGTTTTGCAAAAGAGAGCCGTACGGGCGATTTATAATCTAAATTGTAAAGAGTCCCTCAGAGAAAAATTTAAAGAAATAAACATATTAACTTTGGCATCGCAATATATTTATGAAAATGTAATGTTTGTACATAAAAACATTAATAGCTTAATAAGAATAAGGATATTCATACCTTAAACACTAGGAACAAACATAAGCTTGTAATGCCAGTTACTAGACTCCACAGAGTTAGTAATTCATTTATGTATACGCTTTTACAACAAAATCCCAGAACATGTTCAAAGTTTGTCAATAAACAAGTTTAAAAGTTTTATTAAAGAAAAACTGTACAAAAAAGGGTTATTATAATATCAAGGAATACATGAATGAAAATAACCCCTGGGAATAAGGTGATCGCCGCCATGCTGGTTCTATTAAAATTCATTTAAAATTGTATAAACAAGATTATTGTTAGGTGAAATTATGTTTAAAAAAAAGTCCCGCTGGGTTTCTTGCTGGTTCTTCCCAGGACAGAGGTATTTTCCGAACCAGTGGTGAATAAAATAATGACTTTCAATAAGTATTATGTAATAATCCATATTGAATAAAAATCATTCTATTCTATTCTATTCTATTCTAATAACTATAATGGAGGTGAGGATTCTGAATCGGAACTAAATCAACCATAATTCAACAGCAATATCAAGTGCAATTAAAACAGCCGAATATATCGAGTTTTAATTAATCAAAGAATTTTAATTATTCAAAGATATTATACACCAAAAATCTTATAACTACAGATCAAAAGAAAACTAAAATCCTAAATAAAAAGCTTGGATTGTATCGATTCCACGATACAATACAAGCTTTATTTTGTGTACGGGTTTGGTATAAAGGGCTACACTCAGAATTATTTCGTGGTATTTTCCACGAAGCTGGTTTTCAGTGCGTCCTCTAGTGAGTATCGTACGGACGAATATGCAACAACCAGTACAACTATTATGACGCTAAACTTGTTGCACCTACCACACAGAACAGTGGTAGGGCAACGCGGCAGCGTTTGCTGTCACACGGATGGGCCGGCTCGAAACGGGGTGGTACCACGGCCTCACAGAATACCAGCGTGAAGTAGAGGTTTACCTCTGTGTTTCGCTTGGTGAGTGCAGGTGGCCGTAGGCCCTTTTTACTGGAAATGAGGCATTCCATCTTAGTCCTCACGGGTGACAACGCATCTGCATTTTGATTCGCAAACGAGGATAGTTGTAGAAGTCTATGGGCCGCAGCAGCCTCTTGCCATCGGGCGGACTGTGTGCTCATTTGTCACCCTTATCCCATAAAAAAATATAAACATATAGCAAGTAAAAATAAAAATGAGATGCAGGTTTTTTTGGTTTTATAATAATAACATCGCAATTAATTTATTACCAACCATATAACAATTATAGTATCTAATTTTACTACTACCATTACAATTTACTAAAATTTACTAGAACTTTCATGTGACGTTTGCTAATTAACAGTACATTATGTCTGTTTGATGGCAGCTGTAAATAATATATGTATATATATATATATATATATATATATATATATATATACGTTTTTGAAATTGAATCAAATATATCGATTTTACAGGCGTAAGAGCCACACTGCAGCTATGTTATGGCTGTAACATGAATGAGTCGGCTCGATCAGGAAAGGACCTGAAAGGAATACCAGCGTAAAATAGCAGCTTAACGCTGCTGTGTTTCGTATGGTGAGTGTAGAGAACCGGAGGCCCTTTTTACTGGAAAAGAGGCATTTCATCTAAGTCCTCACGGGTGACAACGCATCTGCATTTTGATTCGCAAACGAGGATAGTTGTAGAAGTCTATGGGCCGCAGCAGCCTCTTGCCATCGGGCGGACTGTGTGCTCCCTAACTTTTTTGAAAATATTATATAGCCTATGTTCATCAGCATTCTAATAGTGAAAGAATTTTTCAAATTAGTCCAGTAGTTTTGGAGCCTATTCAATTCAAACAAACAAATCTTTCCTCTTTATAATATTAGTGTAGATGTACGAGTGATAGCCATGGCAGCAATAATGATGGAATCGAATGTAAACTGAATACATAACACTATAATTCATATTCCTTTTAATATCTTCTAAAGCATTTTGTGCATTCATGGAACCCAGTAGCCACTTATCATCAGGTGGACTGTAAGATGGTTTTACTTGAGATTTATACAAACACTTTAACTAAGCATAGATTGCTTTTGTTAGCATCAGATTCATTTTTGTTTTGCTTGTGTTTCACGATTGTTTATAAACCTAAGTCATGTTTATGTTGTTAACAATGCATATTATATTATTATTTTATTAATTTAAACATTTCTGCCCAAAAGAAAATCGTACATATAGCGGACTTAATGCCTTAAGGCATTCTCTCTTAGTAAACCATTAGGCTAAGCAGAGATAAACATATGGGTGGTAGTGCAGCAAAAGTAAACTAGTAATGAGAAAAAAAGGTTAGTAAGTTATACGACGTTGTTCCTTATAAAACTGTAGAATTTAATCGCATGAAAGGATAAAATTCTACTATAGTTTGCAAGGTATGCGATGAGCTAGCGTTACACCATTGACCGTTGAACAAATCTTGGAACTTTAGTTTCATACACAAGCTTGTAATGCGTGCACATACTGCATACAATTTGAAACAAAAATATGGAACATGGAACAATATAAATAATTTGGGCTTCTACATTAATTTCGACAGAGCATAATATAAAAAACCACAAAAAAAAGATAATAAGGCAAGATATTTCAAATAGTATTACTATTTTGTGCATATGAATAAAATTAAATGTCTCTCTGTAATATAAAAAATGACTGCATTTTATAGAGGTGAGATTTACATGCTATTTTGGAATAAATTAACAACAATTTTTTTTAATTGTCTTTTTTTCCGTAACCGTATCTGTTTTTCCGTAACTAAAGTAACCGTTAGTATTTAGAATTAAACTAACAAATCAATTAATCAAAAGTACTCGTTGCGAGTCCCTTCTTATTAATATAGCTACTAGATCTGTGTTGTTGATCCAATGTTTTTTTTATAGAATATGGGTAACATGCACAAAGCATATCAATAAAATTAAACGTCTCTCTGTTATATAAAAGTAACTGCATTTTATAGAGGTGAGATTTGCATGCTATTTTGGAGTAAATTAACAACTATTTTTTTAATTGTCTGTTTTTCCGTAACCGTATCTGTTTTTCCGTAACTAAAGTAACCGTTAGTATTTAGAATTAAACTAACAAATCTATTAATTATTTTACGTACTTGTTGCGTGTCCCTTGTTGTTAATATAGCTACTAGATCTGTGTTGTTGATCCAATGTTTTTTTTTTATAGAATATGGGTAAGAAACGAGCACACAGTCCCCCTGATAGTAAGTGGTTGCTTTGACCCATAGACATCTACATTTATCCTGAATAAAGAATGATAATGCAGATGCGTCGTTACCCGTGAGGACTAAGATGGAATGCCTCTTTTCCAGTAAAAAGGGTCTCCGGTTCTCTACACTCACCATACGAAACACAGCAGTGTCAAGCTGCCATTTTACGCTGGTATTCTGTGAGAGCGTGGTCCTTCCCCGGTCGAGCCGACCCATTCGTGCTACAACTATACTACTAAAATAACTGCAGCATGGCTCTACCACGTCAAAAATGTTTGATAAAGCCACTTAAATGTTTGACTTTTAAAACTACCCGTAGTCATTTAATGTACCCATAAAAATAAAGAATAAAATGCGTTTTACTCTATGCTAAGAATATAAGGGAAGGTAGATTAAAACTACTGTCATTACTACCTCAATATCATAAAAAGTAATGCTTATTGAAGTCGTGCCAAATCGCACAGAACTCCGTTTGAAAGAACTCATGGTTGTTTAAAACTGCAATTTGAAAGTGTAGATATATTAGTAAAGTATAATAAGCGAAGTTATAATGCCAACACTCATTGTAACGGTTGCAAGCAAGTCCACTGCTGAGCAAAGGCCTCCCCCAAGGAATGCCACAAAGCACGGTCCCGAGCCACCTGCATCCATCAACTTCTTGCATGAAATGCATGCATAATTGTCCACAGCTGAACAAAGGCCCCTCAAAGATCGTAGGGGAAAATATTTGCCATAGTTGCCCACTCGACAAGTAGGTTGGCAAACACATTTTTTTAATTGTTCCTAGGAAGAGACTGCTGCCCATTTTCTGGTTTCACTCTGTCGCCTCTTATGACAAGCATGGGACCACATGTAACTATGTGGGCTACAGGATATTATTACATTCATTTATAAATTTTTTTCTATTTCAAATCACATATGAAGTAATATTATCCTAACATTTAATATAAATATCATTTTTATAAGTGAATCCAGCATGAAAACTATATATAAATGAAGCAAATGATAATTATTTCCTTCGGTCGCTCCAACGAGCCGTCGAATTAGGTGATCTCTGCAATGAATTCTTTAAGGTGGGCTCGCGGCACGGCGGCATTATTTTTTTTTGGTATTTTTGTCAAAATGACATGCCAATCCCATCATACCTTATAACTAATTACTGCTAACACTATAAAAAAATAAAAATGAATAATTAGGAGTACTAGCTAAATTACTAAGCCAAAAATGAAACTTATAATAGATAGAGAAGATAATTATTCCGTCCTAGAAGCAAGCCGGAATAACCCTCTTGACATTTTTGATTTGGGGTTTGATAAAACCATTAGCACTAGATCGACATCCAAAACATTTGCGTTAAATTTTAGCAAAACAGCCTGTCTATCTTTTTCATTCTTGACCCACTCCATCAACAAATTGTAAACATCTTCAATTTTTTTGTATACATCACAATTCGGTGAAGGCTTTTTTCCATTTAAAAAGCGAACTTTGCTGGTGGAGTATGATCATAACGAAGCCTTAAAGCTAACTTAACAAAATTTCAGCTGAGATCACAATCATCAAACCAAGTTAATCGATAAGGCTCGCTTTGTATAGTTCTATACCAGATGCCTTTCGCTTTAGATTTCTCTTCAAAATAGCTTTTCCAATTTTTGTAACATACACTTTTAAATTTTGAGACATATTCAGTCGGATCTAATATAAAACTAATGATGTCATCCTCTACTGCAGCTAGCTTAGATAAGCGATCAGCCTCTTCATTGCCCTTAAGGCCTATATGACCCGGGACCCATTACAATATTAACGAAAATATCATAACCTATCGAGCTGCCCTGAAACCAGAGGCACACCGAGCTATATGCTGTAAAGCACTTTTGCTATCGCAAAAAATAACTATTTCATTAATTTTATTTTGAAGTGCATAAATCAAAGCTTGAAAAATTGCAATGAGCTTCAGCGTCATTATTGACACATCAACATTTAACTTAAATTTAGCCCCGTATCCTAAATATTGATCAAAGAAACCAGCTGTTTTTGGTATTTTTCTTCACGGTGCTTCCTATATTGTTTCAGGAATTGTGTAACGATAGAGACACGTGATGCAGATTATTTGAAGGGCTATATGAATATCGTTGCCGACAATGGTTTCAAAGTGCAGTCGTGAAATTAAACGTTGTTAATTTTGGAGCATAGTGATTTTGTCCTGTAAATTAATTTTGATATTGTGATTTCTGCACCTAAGTCATCAACTCTAAAATGTCAGAATTTGTCTTCATTATGAGCCCATCATTCAAAAACCGTGTAAAAATATTGTAAGAATATCCACTACCCCATATCTTCCCTTGGATGTCATAAGAGGTGACAGAGGGAAATTGGGAGATGGGCAGCAGCGTCTTCATAATATTAACTATAATATTAAATAAAAGTGCAGTTGGAAACCCGCCTGCTAAGCATGAAAACTATGACCAAAATCCCCCCTATGAGGCAATTTATAGGATAAACAGTGGTAGAGCCACGCGGCAGCTTTTTCTTTTTCGAGCCGGCCCTAACCGGGGTGGTAACACGACCTCACAGAATACCAGCGTGAAGTAGAGGTTTACCTCTGCGTTTCGCTTGGTGAGTGCAGGTGGCCGGAGGCCCTTTTTACTGGAAATGAGGCATTCGATCTTAGTCCTCACGGGTGACAACGCATCTGCATTTTAATTTGTAATAGAGGATAGATGTTGATGTCTATGGGTCGCAGCATCCACTTACCATCAGGTGGACTGTGTGCTCGTTTGTCACCCTTATCCTATAAAAAAGAAAAAAATATACATTATGAGGAATATATTAGGAGGCTCTTGTCGTAATGGCCATACTCGGCAAACGAGTCGGAATCTACTTTATTTCTGAAAGCGGCATGCTGTAGCACGAATGGGTTGTCTCAGTCGTGGAAAAACCGCGCTTGCACAGAATGCCAACGTGACATAGCAACATAATGCAGCTCTATTTATGGTGAATGTGAACGTTATTAGATAAATTACTTTAATTTTTCGTACTCTTTTCACTTAAATATTTTATCATATTAGATTTTATTTCGACATATCTATATTTATATTTAGGTATTTACATCTTTTTTCTGTACACCCCCTATATTATAAACATTGTTTGCATCATTGCTTTACGGAAAGGTTGTCTGGAAGACATCGCATTTAGAGTGGGAAGACTGCCTGTTGGACATATGCTTTAAATTGTATTCTACTCATTTTTAGGGTTCCGTACCTCAAAAAGAAGAAACGGAACCCCTATTGGATCACTTTGTTGTCCGTCTGTCTGTCTGTCTGTCTGTCTGTCTGTCAAGACCCTTTTTTTAGGAACGCGTGGAGGTATCAAGCTGAAATTCATTTCAAATACTCAAGTGTACTATCCCTTGAAGCTGTGAAAAAATCAAACCTACCTAAGCCTACAAAGATACAGCTGTTTATGCCACAAATTTTTGACATTCGCAAGGAAATCAAAACCTACAGGGTACTTCCGGTTAACTCAGAATCTTAAAATTTGGTACGAAGCAACGTATTATAGCACAGATAAAGTAAAAATTGCGAAAAGTATAAATTTTTAGTTACATCGGATAATAAAAATATTTTAAATAATTTTAAACTTATATACCTACGGATTGTTCGGAACCCTCGGTGCGCGAGTTCGACTCGCACTTGGCCGGATTTTTCTCTATTTTGGTGTTACGTAAAAATGAATAAATAATATGGAAAACCAGAGATTTTTCCGGTAACTTAGCAGTTGCCGCGCATCTGCATTTTAATTCTTAGTCAAACATGAACATTAACGTGAACTGTGTACACGATTACTTTTCCATGTAAAAAATTATTGTTTTCTATTTTACTTTGCAAGCGGATTAATTATTATCTCAAATTTTACGTATTTTACGATTCGGTGAGAGACTAAACTTAGTTTGCTAATGAAATTTGAAATTCATAAACGAGTGTCTTTTTAAAATATGTAGATTGTAGAGGAGCCATACTCCCAGAAAACGAGCTTCAACTGCTGCTAAAATGAAAAGATAAATCAAACTTATATTTCTTGCTAAAAACGTTACCCGAACACTTGAATTTTCTTATGTCATGGAGGCCAGTTTGCATACATAAATTGCACTAGCACTGACATCAAACTCCGAAACAATTATTTGTTTGTAGGACATGCAAATACTTGTTCCTTGGGATTCGAACCCACGGCCCTCAACGCTCAACTCAATGCTCAACCACTGCGCTAATTTGGACGCGAATTTTTTTATATACAATAAGGGTGACAAACGAGCACACAGTCCACCTTTATGGTAAGTGGACGCACTGGCCCATATAAGATCGACATTTATCCTCAATTTTAAGTCAAAACTCAGATGAGTTGTCACCCCTGAAAACTGAGATGAGATGCCTTATTTCCAGTAAACAGGGTCTCCGGTTCTCTACACTCACCATACGAAATACAGCAGCGTTGAGCTGCTATTTGATGATGGTATTCTGTGAGAGCGTATAGCCATAACATAGCTGCAGCGTGGCTCCACCACGTGAAAAAAACTGTATCGGCCAATTTTATACAAATATTTATTTAAAACATTGCTTTTAAGCCCGTCGACGGATTAACGCGATCAATCGGAATAACTTATTGGCAATACCATACCGTTTGCACAACGCTCAACCTTTTCGCATCGCCTGCAATGCGACATTCGTCCATTAAGCCGAAAGCTAATAAGAGTTATCCAATAACGACCATTAATTTTTAATTTTGATTTATGTAATTTCGAAGGTGAATATAAAAATTAAAATTATTTCTTATATTCTAATTAATTCACTTTCTAAATAAAATAGAAAAATTATATTTTTTTACTCACACATGGAAGTAGCTCGAGTTTTGTCGCGATGTGCGATTGTAAAATTGGGCGACTGGAATTGGTCCGAACAATTCCTCTGAGCATTCTCTGCAAAACAAATTCAACATCTCTTCGTAGCGTCAGTGAGTCAAGCCGATTAGAAAGAGCTCTGTCGGCGACGATACAATCTGCTTTGCGCTGGATGCGATCAAATGGAAGGAGCTGACACTGGGAAGACTCGGCTCTCAGATGGAAACAGTATTCCAGTGAAGCCGAACCTGCGCCTTGAAAGTTGCAGACGGTATGCCAGCACAAAATACTGTCCCGCTCTGCTGAGCACTAAAAGTTTTTTAGAGGCCAATTTGGCCTTCTCTTTCAAGTGACTACAAAACTGTACGTCATTCGATATATCAACGCCGAGGATTCTTATAATGCCTGAGTTAATAAGGAGAGTGCCCTGAAACTGAGGAGACACGACAAAGAGGTGCTTGTTATCGGTAAACACACAAACTTGTGTCTTCTGGGGATTGAACTAGACTAGATTTAGTCATCTCCAATCCGAGTCTTTGTTCAACAAAGTCTCGACTTAAGACACAAGTTTGTTCCGGTACTTCGCGACGATTTCCCGAGAAATAATTGCACAGCCGGTATATAAAGCATCACCAGTGCCGTCGTTCACATATCAATAACTGTTACTGCTTTGCAACATATCATTGATATGCAGAAGAAACAGCGTTGATGATAGCATGCAGCCTTGTGGAACACCAGCGTTAATACATTAATACCATGATGATCCAATCAGCCAGAAAACTGCTGATATAGTTGCACAATCTCTCGGGAAGCCCATAGGAAGGAAGTTTCTAAAGAAGCGTTTTTGTACGGAGCACTGTATGAATTGCAGATCACCTGTAGAACACACACACACTGTGGGATGGTCGGCCGTGTGTTGCCCCCGTCATCGTGAGTCGAGTTGAATGCAAAAAGGGAGCCTAAAACGTTAGCTTTATCTTTTGCGTCGTGGGGCAGTGAGACTTTTTTCCTGTGCAGAAATGGTAGTGGTGGCTTACAGAAATTCCCTTGGACAGCTTTGGGGAGAGATCAGAATGCACGGGTTTCTGAAAGTAACCGAACTTATTCTTCATAATTACTAAATTTGTCATAATTTACGTTTCCTTTAAGATGAAGGATTTTAAACCTTTTGAACTCTTATTGTAAAGCCAGATATATTCAATAGCTAGATAGGCAGATTTTAACAGGCCTGCTAAGTGCGCTAAGTCCCTGATTCTACCTAATATCTAATAGTCTTTTTTATATTTTAATAATTTAGATTTAATTTTACAAGTTTTATAAAAAGTAAAACGATTTGAATTGAATTGGGAATATATGATTTAACCCAGATGTCCACAGACATTACTTGGTTAATCATACACCTTTTTATTTTATTGATAATGAAACCTTAATTGCAAAGAAGTTGCTTAGCGGTGTCATTATTTTTTACAGGTTTGCTATAGGTGCGCGATATAAGATATACGTTACAGATATACATAAGAGTAAGTCGCCTAGATAGTTTACTGATAAATTAACCAATACATCGTGACAGTTTGACAACTGTAATTATATTTAATGTAGGTACCTATTCAAATTCATAGTAAAAAATATATATTTATGCACGTGTGAGTAAACGCACAAAAACAGCGGGAAGATGAAATCATAGGCGTTGCATCGTGAATCCGAGTTTTATTGGGAAAAGTTACAATTCGAACATCGTAACGTTAATCCTTGTTAAATTGAATGGTAACAACGCAAACCGTTGAAAAGTATATCTGTTATAGTAATTACCTTGAGATTCAGTAGATCTATGTACTGAATCTGGGGGCGATGACGATCTGCAGCCTTGACCGCTTTTAACATTTTTCTTCCCATTTTTTTATTTTTTTCTTAATATGTTTTAGTTCCTTTTTGTTGTTTTTCCAAGTTTTCATATTTCGTTTTTCGAATTTAAAATTTAAGCACTATAATTTATACAAAACTTAACATAACGTGTGAAGTGGCATAGAACTAAAATGTGAATGATGAATCGAGCACAGTGCAACCATTAAGTCATATTAATCTACCGTCTTGTTTTATTTTTCCTTTATTCTAAGTGTATAGATGGCGATATTGTATGTAGGACTTGTACCTGTGTTATCTCATCTCGAGAAGGAAGCAATAAATCACAATGCCGGCCATAATGCCTGAGATATTCTCTATCATTCTACCTATTGATTGAAACTAAATAAAAATGTACAAGTACAAAAGGAAGTGCCAAAGTAAAATAAATTAAAAGTACCTGCGGGTAATAAGCCCTGTAGGCTAATAAGGCCTAAGTAACGAAAATCGTATTTGTAATAACCGCTCTCTCACAAGGTGATAATAATAGAATCCTATTACACGATAATGTCTCTACAAAATGATTTCTTATATTTACGCGAACACTACACATTTAAATAAAAATAATTTTACGGATTTAATCGCGAATATTAACTTATTTTATATTCCCGACGTTTCGAACACTTTCCTAGCACCCCATGGTCACGGGGGGACTGAGGTGTATGACGTCCCAATGTCATAGTTAACCACGGTTACCTCCAGATTAAAATTATTAATATTTGTTCCGATCTACGCAGTATGAAATAACAGTATCACTAAGTCTTGCAGTTGTATGCTTGGGGTTGGGATTTAGTTTTATTAATTATGGGATCCCAAGCAGATGGAAGCACCCAGCCATCTTCTCTATTCCCGGAGCGTCGATTCTTCACATCAGCTATGTGTTATTTTACGCGGGTTTTTATGGATCTTCGTGAGTAGGAGTAAGGAGTACGTAAATGGAGATCAAAAATCACAAAAAATGTGACCGCTCCATGAAGTCTTTGTGTTTCGAACTATAAATGTAATTAATTATTTTTTACTTTCTGGCAACAACTGCAACAAATAGGTACCGTATGCTCTCGGAATATTATTTATGGTGCACTTCACAAACTGTCTTTATTTTCCGGTATTTCCTCCAGATGCAATTTTCACATCGAGACATGCGCCATACGGTGACAAACGAGCACACAGTCCACCTGATGGTAAGTGGTTGCTGTGGCCCATAGACATATACATCTATCTTCGTTTGATGCGTTGTGACCCGTGACGACTAAGATGGAAACCCTCTTTTCCAGTAAAAAAGATCTCCGGTTCTCTATATTCACTGTGAGAAACACAGCAGTGTTAAGCTGCTATTTTTCGCTGGTATTCTGTGAGAGCGTGGTCCCTACCTCAGTAGAGCCGACCCATTCGTGCTACAACTATACTACTAATATAGCTGCAGCATGGCTCTACCATGTCGGCACCTTGAAGAGCTTGGCATATTGTCTTCGTTATTTTCGTCAAAGACCCAAAATAAACTTTTTATGGACTGTGGCAAATTAGAAACTTGTAATCTGCGGTGTGTAAGAGGCATAAATAAACTTTTGGCTAATTCCTTCAACTCGTCCCTTTTTGAGCCAATCGAAGCTCCTGAGTGTTCCTTCTTGTTTTTGACAATAGGCAAAAGTATTTCCCACGCCTGATTTATTTCAATGGTACATCATCTAAACACTCTACATTCAATCGCACTGGTAATGAAGTTCTATATCTTCTTCAAACTGCAGGGGAATGTCATGTAGGTACATCATCAGAATCTGCTTCCTGCTCAATATCGCTGTTTTAGTTATGCACCTATTAATCCTCGATTTCTGATACGGTTTCACCTCACTATACTCATATTGCAATATTTTTTTTCTTTAGTGCTATCATTCATTGGAAAATTCATGATAATACAGTGCTTAAACAAAAAAAAAACACTTTAAAGTTTACCAAAAAAAGTAGTTACATAAACGGTCGCTACCGGGTATTTTTCACGCATACACCGCGCTTCACACCTCCACTGCGGCTGATCAAGTGATGACAATTGACATTCGCACTTCCCGCTCGTCTTTTGTTTCCATGCCGAAAGGTACCTAAATCGACAAGTCGCTAAATTTGTTGAAAAAAATATTTTTGTGTTTTTATTACTTCTGTGCTATTTTTTAGCCTTTAGCGATGAATCCCGAGTTAATTAATGCGGTTTGTTTGAGTTCGTTAAAACAGAACGCCTTACTATCCTACTATAGTAAAATAGGCCTATTAGCAAGGTTTTCAGAAATGCTTACTTTTCTTTTTCTTTATGGCAAATGTTACAATTTTTCTGTCAAAAATACTAGCGTGATATAGCTGCGTAATGCTGCTGCTATGTGCCATTATGAATCTAGAGAAATGAAGACACATTTTACTGGAACAATCTATATCGTCTTAATCTTTAGGGGTGTTTACATTTTGATTCCAAATCAAGGTTAGATACCTATATCTATATAAAGTAAGTGTTGTAGTCTACAGGCTACAATATTCACTTACCTTCAAAGTCGTGGTCAAAATGTATATAAATATATCCATATTATTAACACGTACATGTATACTCTTATCAATAAAATAATAAATAAAGTAAGAATTATCTAAACATATATATTGTACATTAAATAAAGAACATGATCCAAATATTTTAATATTAATAATAAAATTCCATAATATTTATATTAAGGTTTATTCATCAGCATTACCACGATAATCATTACAGCTCTTTACAATCTTACTGCTAAATTCTATATATAAATATAAGAGACGCTGAGATGAATTAAGCGCATAAAACATAAAATGGAAAATATCTTTTCCTATCATTAAATAATACTGTTTTTATGAGATTTCGGCGTAACTTTAACGTGTTTTAAATTCCCGGACGTTTTGAGTGCTTTTGTTGAAATTGAAGTGTTTTATGTCTTGATATTTTATATAAATTCTCTTTTAATATTTTAGTTGGTAGGACTCCTTTACTACCTAGAAGACTTCCATTGTAAGAAGGATTTGATCAAATCGTCACGCTTGGTTGCTGAATTAATAATCAAAATTTCATACGCCTCGCACTTCTAAAGTTAAGACCTTTCAAATTTCACATAATATATGAATATATAACGGGTCATTTCGGACTCACATTGACTAGAATGCCTTGTTGTTCACCTTTGCCGTATCACGCTAGGATCAGGAAACTGTTTCCATACTTTCGTAATACCCCAGGCTTGCCAGCCGCTCTTTGATATACCCTCCTGGGAAGAAGACAACTCATTTACCTGTTTTTTTCTCAGGCAGGGTGCCTAGGAATACATATCGCGCCTACACGGCCTCTAATTCTACTTGTGCAATGAACCGCTTCCAGTTTGTATGGCGGCGGCCATGAATCTAGAGAAAAACGATCCCTAGTAAGCGTGATCATGATATTCACATTATTCATACATACAAGCCACGGTAATTAAGAACCATCCCTCCCCCTAATTCCATCTTCAAGGCAGGAATCCACGAACAGATTCCTGCCTTGGAGATTGTACTACGCCTTTTATTTCTCCAAATGCAAAACCTACCTGCATCCGGTGCATCCAAATTTTTAATAGTGTCTCTATAAATAATTTATTATGCACTACCTATTCTAAATATTATTTATAAATATTCAATCACGCGCTTAATTTATGCATAGGCACATCAGTAATATAATAGGAAATTGGGTTAAAAAGTTATAAAAAATAATTCGTAAGACATAACACCAGGCGGTTTTTAGGACAGGGGAGGAATTTTAATTTGCTTTTTTTTTCTTGTAAAATTTCGTGACGAATATTCTGAAAAATGTCAAAATAATTCGTCAATTACAAAAAGTGGTTTTTTTGATAGTCTGGGATTTAAGCTATGGTTTAAGAAAAGTCCATCTAATTAAAAAAGTCCGCTAGTCGCGTTGTCACAGTCTATACGAAGTTTGACATTTACTGTCAACTTTTAGACTGTGTTGTGCCCCGTGTAGTGGCGGTTAAGAATATCCACTACCCCATATCTTCCGTGGATGTCGTAAAAGGCGACAAAGGACAAAGGCAGGAGATGGGCAGCAGCATCTTCCTGGTAACGGCAAAATACAATAAAAAACTGCGGTTGCCAACCCGCTCGCCAAGCGTGGCAACTATGGCAATATACCCCCCATAATGAAAGTTACGAAGAGACGGCCCCCAGTTCCCGGCGGCCCCGCTATTCTGGCTACGGTGGCGACCATGGTAACGGCGGGGGCAGGGGGTGCTAAGAATCTCCGGTGGAGGTTCGGTTGCCACCTACAACGACTTGACCTGGCAACATACAACGCACGGACCCTGAGGACTGACGAGAAGATTGTGGAGCTGGAAGAAGAGATAGACAAGTTACGCTGGCATATTATAGGATTATCCGAAGTCCGAAAAAAGGGGGAGGACACGGTAATCCTCGAATCCGGCAACTTGTTCTATCACCGGGAGGGCGACCATCTGTCCCAAGGAGGTGTCGGATTTATCGTCCACAAGTCTCTCGTTAACAACGTTGTAAAGATTGAGAGTGTATCGACGAGGGTTGCGTACCTTATACTCAGAATCACCAAACGGTATTCGCTGAAGGTCATACAGGTTTACGCACCAACCTCGGCACACCCCGATGAGAAGGTGGAGGAAATGTATGAGGATATCTCTAGAGCCATGCATTCCTCCAAAACCCAATATACGGTGTTAATGGGAGACTTCAATGCAAAACTAGGCACAAGAGGGAGAACGGTGAGCTGAAAGTGGGGAAATTTGGAATAGGGCAACGGAACCCAAGGGGCCAGCAGCTGGCCGACTTCATGGAGAAAGAGGGACTCTCTATGATGAACTCTTTCTTCCAGAAGCGGGCCCCACAGGAAGTGGACCTGGTCGAGCCCCGACGGTTCGACAAAAAAATGAGATTGACTTCATTATGACGACCAAACGACAACTGTTCAGTGATGTCTCAGTGATCGCGAGGGTGAAAACCGGCAGCGATCACCGAATGGTTAGAGGCACACTGAACCTTAACGTTAAGTTGGAGAGGTCTCGTCGAATGAAGTCAACGTTCCGTCCCCCTCGTGCTCTAATCCAAGTCCCGAAACCTTTCAGCTCGAGTTACAAAAACCGTTTTCAGTGCCTAGAAGACTGCAATGAAGTGGACGATTTGAATGACAAGCTCGTGGAAACTGTCCATGCGGTCGGAGCTAAGTTCTACAAGACCCGCCGCAGAAGAACACAAAAACTCTCCGATTACACTCTTAATCTTATGGCTGTTAGACGGGAGATGAAGCTACATTCTTCAACAGATTTGACAGCATACAGGCAACTGAACAGACAGATCTCCAAATGCATGCGGCGGGACTTACGCAACTTCAATACAGCTCGTATTGAAGAAGCGATCGAGCGGAACCAAGGCTCCAAAGTCTTTGCCAGAGATCTGTCTGCCAGAAAGAGCCAACTGTCGAAGCTGAAGACCGAATGTGGCAGCATCGTTTCCGGGGCACCTGAGATTTGAGTGAGATTGAGAGGTTCTATGGGCAGCTGTACACGTCATCGTTGGAGCCACACGCAAGTGTCAGTAACGATCCAAGAGCGAGTCTTATCCGTCATTATTCCGATGATATCCCGGACGTCAGTATGGAGCGAGATTAGAATGGCTCTCACCTTAAAAACGGCAAGGCCCCAGGCGAGGATGGAATTACAGCGGAGCTTCTGAAAGCGGGTGGAAAACCGGTACTTGAAGTTCTTCAGAAGCTCTTTAATTCCGTCCTCCATGGTGGCATTACACTGGAGGCGTGGAGCAGAAGTGCGGTGGTCTTGTTCTTTAAGAAAGTCGAAAGGACTCTTGAAGAACTACAGACCGATTTCCCTTCTGAGCCGCGTTAGGTGCTGTTTTCGAGAGTCATTACGAATCGTCTCGCGCGCAGACTTGACGACTTCCAGCCTCCCGAACAAGCCGGTTTCCGAAAGGGCTTTAGCACCATAGACCACATACATACCCTACGGCAAATTGTACAGAAGTCCGAGGAGTACAATTTGCCACTATGTCTGGCGTATGTGGACTATGAGAAAGCCTTTGATTCCGTCGAAATTTGGGCGGTGCTGCAGTCCCCTTCAGCGGGTGCCAAGTTGACTCTCAGTATATCGAAGTGTTGAAGTGCTTGTACAGTAGGGTTACGATGGCTATCCGAGTACAGAACCAGAGTACGAAACCTATCCAATTGCAGAGAGGTGTAAGACAGGGTGACGTCATATCCCCGAAACTCTTCACCGCTGCATTGGAAGACGTTTTCAAGCTTCTGGACTGGAAAGGATACGGTATCAACATCAATGGCGAGTACATCACTCACCTTCGATTTGCCGACGATATAGTCCTTATGGCAGAAGATCGCTGGAGGACCTAAACCACTATGCTCAATGACCTCAATAGTGTTTCCCAACGGATAGGTCTTAAGATGAACATGAACAAAACAAAGATCATGTTTAATGTCCATGTCACACCTATGCCGGTAGTTGTTGGGAACACTAAGCTCGAAGTTGTTGACGAGTATGTTTACCTGGGACAAATAGTCCGACTAGGTAAGTCCAACTTCGACCGAGAGGTCAATCGACGGATTCAACTCGGCTGGGCAGCGTTCGGGAAACTACGACACATCTTCTCGTCAGAAATACCTCAAAACCTTAAAAAGAAATTGTACAACCAGTGCGTGTTGCCAGTGATGACTAACGGAACTGAGACGTGGTCCTTCACTGCTAGCCGTATGAGGAAGCTCAAGGTCGCTCAGCGAGCTATGGAGAGGGCTATGCTCGGAGTTTCTCTGCGTGATATACTCAGAAATGAGGATATCCGCAGTAGAACCAGAGTGACCGACATAGCCCAACGGATTAGTAAGCTGAAGTGGCAATGGGCCGGGCTATATAGCTCGAAGAACGACAACCGATGGGGAAGAAAGGTTCTCGAGTGGCGGCCTCGTACCGGCAAGCGAAGTGTAGGGCGTCCCCCCACTAGATGGAGTGACGACCTGGTAAGATATGCAGGAAGTCGATGGATGCAGGTGGCTCAGGACCGTGCTTTGTGGCATTCTTTGGGGGAGGCCTATGTTCAGCAGTGGACTTGTGAAGGGCTGTAATGATGATGATGATGAACACCAGGCACACACAAACACTCATGCCTGTCAACCAGAGGGGTAGACAGATACTACGGACTTCAATTTGGTGCGATCCTGACACACCTCTCTCGCCTCTTTTACATCCATATATCTACGCATACACGCTCGTCGATTAAGGGTACTCCTAATTTGGCCCATTTTCAATGTGGTTTTCAAAGGGCGTCCTTTTCCGACTGCCATTCTCTTCTGAAACATAAATTTGCTTTGTCACTCTATACTTGTTTGTTCTTTTTACATGACCAAACCACCGAAGCATTCCTTTTTTAATCTTGGTAACAACGTCATCTTGCAAACAACTTTTGACGGTGGTAGAGCCACGCAGGAGATTTTACTGTTGCACGTATGGGCCGTCTCGAGCCGGGTTATAACCGAAACCTCACAGAATACCGGCGTGAAGTAACAGCTCTACTTCTGCGTTTCGTCTGTTGAGTGCGGGTGACCGGAGGCCCTTTTTACTGGAACTGGCCGAAGCCGGCCTTGCTCTTCCTGA
Organism: Parnassius glacialis; assembly: GCA_033319125.1. Classification (NCBI taxonomy): domain Eukaryota; kingdom Metazoa; phylum Arthropoda; class Insecta; order Lepidoptera; family Papilionidae; genus Parnassius; species Parnassius glacialis. The sequence goes on along the minus strand of JAVANC010000028.1, from coordinate 5,102,532 downwards.
CAGAGACGCAGGTGTCATCTCCGGCTGAAACTTCGTATCTCTCCTACCCGGGATACAAATTGGAACCACTCCTTTGTGCCTCGGACTGAAATTTGCGTATACGTCGGAGAGGACATCTGTTCTCGACGCCTCGGTATTCTTGAAGGTTCGGACCTGTCCATCCTTTGGCTACGCATTGAAAGTGACGACCATCCGCGTGGTCTACGAGTGCCTCTATAGGTCCCATAGCGGAAATGCCGAAACCGACCGACTCATCGACCACGCCATATGGCTACAGATTCCTTGCTACAAAAGGCCCCCATCTGCAGACATCGTTATTCTTGGCGATTTTAACGCCCACCACGCCGAATGTCTCTGTTCACGTTTAACCCATCATGCGGGGAGATTTGTTTATGAATTTGCCTGGTCTGACACAACTGGTTACTTTGCCTACGCGGATTCCAGATGTAGAGTACTGTTGGACCTTCTGCTGACCTATCCTCCGGGCGGATATCAGGTTTCTGGCGATGCCCTCTTTCTCGGCTCTTTGGATCATTGTCTGATCCGGAGTTTGGTGCAACTCACGCTCCCCTCGTGGTTACGTTCTGCAGTTTGCCGCCGTGTTTGGCATTACAGGTCGGCGGATTGGGAAGAAATGCGGTCTTTTTTTGCATCCTAACCATGGGGGCGGGTTTGCTTCTTGCCAGATGATCCCAGCGCTTTTGCTGCCACTGTCAATGATGTGGTGCTATAGGGAATGGAACTATTTATTCCATCATATGTGGTACCCATCCGAGGCAGATCTCAGCCTTGGTTTAGTCGCTCCTGTAAGAATGCATTTGCTTTAAAAGAAGTATAACTTCGCCTCCAGGGCCTTCAAAAAGAGTTATTGCCAAGGCAAAATCAGAGCACAAAGGCAGAATTGGCGAGAAACTAGTTCGCTTTTCTTCGGGAACCCGTTCATTCTGGTCTCTCGCCAAGGATGCCCAAGGAAATTTCTGTAAGCCATTACTACCATCTCTGCACAGGGAGGACCACGCCGCAAAAAAGAAAGCCGAGCTTTTAGGCTCCATTTTGCGTCCAACTCAACTCTTGATGACGGGGGAACACACCGCCGAACATCCAGCGGTGTGAGTGCTCCATGGCGGATATGCGCTTCTCACAGCAATCGGTCCGCAAAGCACTTCTCTCTCTGTCACAAGTCGAGTGGACCTGACGGAATCCCCCCAATTGTGCTGAGGACGTGTGCTCCTGAGTTGGCTTTGGTTCTAAGGCGTCTTTTTCAGTACTCATACTCCCATTGCGTAGTCCCGAAATCATGGAAGACAGCTTTTGTCCACCGGATCCCTAAAAAATGCGACCGCTCAGACTACAGGGCTATTGCCATTTCCCCCTTGTTCTCCATAATAATGTAATCCGGTATAAACTGCCACCTCATGCGGTACCTTGAGGATCACCAGCTGATTAGTGACCGCCAATACGGTTTTCGTCGGGGTAGATCAGCTGGTGATCTTCTGGTCTACTTGACTCATAGATGGGCGGAGGCAGTAGAGTCCAAGGGGGAGGTATTGGCCGTTAGTTTGGACATTACGAAGGCCTTCGAACGGGTTAGGCACAAAGTGCTTCTTTCGAAGCTCACTTTATATGGCCTTCCCGAGAAATTGTGCCTCTTTACAAGGCGCAGGTTCGGCCTCACACGGAGTACTGTTTTCATCTCTGAGCTGGGGCTCCCCAGTGCCAGCTCCTTCCACTTGACCGCATACAGCGCAGAGCGGCTCGAATCGTTGACGACCGAGTCCTTTCCAATTGGCTCAATTCATTGGCAATGCGAAGAGATGTAGCGTCCCTTTGCATTTTCTTCCGCATCTACCACGGGAAGTGCTATGAGGAATTGTTCGGATTAATCCCATCCGCCAAATTTCATGAACGCACATCGTGGCAGATTTTCCGATACCATCCACACCATCTGGTTGGGTGGATCCACTGGGTGGTCCACCACTGTGCGATTTAGAAGATGTTTTCTTCCTCGCACAACTTCCTTGTTGAATAATTTACCATCAGCGATTTTTCCGGACCGATACGACTTTGCGACATTCAAGAAAAGAGCCTACTCCTTTTTAAAAGGCCGGCAACGAATCTGCATGTCCCATGGTTCCCCTGGTGTTGCGTTTGTTCATGGGCGGCGGTAGTTCCTTACCATCAGGTGAGCCGCATGCTAGTTTGCCCCCTCACCTATAAAAAAACTACACTATTTCTCACCCTGTCATTTAGATTTTTTACAGCACCGCTTTTCTACAGCATTTATTATAATCTCATGCTTTTTCTGCCAGACCCAACTTTCACTACCATACATTAAAGTAGGGACTAACAGAGCATTATGAATTGACATACGTTACACATTTATTTTTGTTTTTTATTGCCATAACATTAGGCAAATAGCTTAAATCAACTAATATTGATTTATACTTGGGGGAGGCCTATGTTCAGCAGTGAACTTGTCAAAGGCAGTGATGATGATGAATGATGATTGATTTATACACACAGATACGAGATATCTCCAAAGCAGGCGATAGTCAATACTAAGATCAAGAAAGACTGTGGAATCTACTCATTCAAGTATTTCATCGTTGAATATAATCGATTTAAAATTGAACACTAGGACGTAGAATACAAAATGTCTAATTTTGGAATGCCTTTGACAGGAGTGACTCATCAGGATCAAAGCGAGCGAGTAGCAAGTTTTCAATTTAATTTTATCACTGCAATGGCTTCTGGCGCATCTGTCGGGTCTTTTACCGTCCTTGACTTTCGTTTATCGTGTAGAATTCATTCAAAATTATTTTTCTTCGTAAACTTTTTCTCGAAAAGAGACCTTTGCAAAAAAAAATAAAAACGACAACGATAAATCATGGGTTTGAATGCATGGTGAGTCGACAACGATAGGAATGGTTGAAAGAAAAACTAATTAATATTACCAGAGTTAAGTCTTGTAGACATTGTTATTCATCATTGCCATCTATCCATTACAGCCCATTAAAGTCCTGTTTGGAACATATACCCCAAAGATTGCCTCATAAAGGGAATTTTTCCATATTAGCCATCCTTAATAGGCGGGTAGCCAGTTTTTCATTACTTGAGTTGTTATCTAGGAGATGCAGCTGCCCATTTCCTTCTTCAATTTCCCGCTGACGCCAATTACGACACGCGGGATGATATGCATTAGTAGATATTCTTGCACCGTCACTACACAGTTCACACCGCCACTATATGGTTGAATATAAAAGGATATTTTTGCCGTATTTAGACATTACTTACTTTTAACAAAGTTTCATAGCGATCTCTTAAGGCTCGACCAAAGGCCATTAAAATACTCTGACTGCCTTTGGTTATAAAATATACAGTGAAAGCCTACGTTTCACTGCTGGGCAGTACCCGGCGAAAGGTACGTTACGCAGGTGGAGTTAGAGGCCGCGTAGGAAGGCACAACTTGTGTTCGTAGTGCGCTTTACATGAGAAAGAAAAGGGGGAAGAGAAGTCCTCCCCGAGGAGGGGCTGGTTTTTGGAGGCATTCGCTGGCGGGGTCGCGGAGGTATGCAAAATCATTCCCGTGGCCCTGCCAATATTTAGCGAAGGTGTAAGAAGGAATAAATTGACTAAGTTTTACGGCAAAAATATGACGAACGGTATGGCAGTGCATAAAATACGAACAAACAAATATATTTTGTTATTTATGTGATTACTTATTTTTATTCTAAAAAAAATACTAGTCATTCTATTTAGTTTTTTAATTTTCCCTTTAACCATTCCTGGTGAGCTTCAGATGCTTGTGTTAGTAGTGGTTCACGGGAGTAGTCGAATGGCGGATTCGAACCCACTACCTTTGATTACGCAGTCCGCGCCCTGCCATTAGGCTGAGACCGGAACCACGACCACGAACAATCGAGCGGTCACTCGGTCATCTGGCACTGAGCGGTCTGTTTCCATTAGGCTATTACTATGACTGCCGCTCTTTGTCATTTGTGTTATCTAGTATGCTGATTGGAAATTCGTATATTATTCATGACGTACGCTGCATTGCGTGCTTTTCTGAGATAAAATTTACTATTGGCTGTTGCTAACCATACGATAATAGTATGAGTTAAAAATAATTATTCATACAATAAGCGTATAAATAAAAATACTTATTCGTCCTACAATGATGGTAGTCTTAACCAGCCAACCTTGGGTAGAACAGGGAGAGAGTTATCGGAAAAATGGCAGGATTAAAATCAACTATACGTCACGCAAAACATTCGTACAATTATTAATTTAATCGCGTTTAATTTAATTCAAAAATCAATTATTTACATAATAAAATATACAATATGTTATTATATACAATATTAAAAACTATAACAACAAAATAAAACTAGTAAGTTTATGATCATACTCCCCGCGGTATCGTGCGAAGAACGCTGGCTACGTTTTCCCGCTGAATGGCTATACTTAGCCTTTGAGCGAGGAAAGAACCAGCCTTCTTATCATAATACCAGCAGCAAAAACCAGCCACGGTAGCGGTCTTTTAGAAACTTTACCGCACGTGGACCCCACGGACCGATAGTCTCTAAAGAAAATAGCACAAATATATAGTCTTCTCTCAGAGACTCATATTTGCGCATCTTACTCAGTTCAGCTGCCTCTGATGCCACACTGGCTCTAATCGAGGTACCCCTGAGAGGAGAGGCCGCCAGTGTCTACGCAATTAGCATCCCACACTAGGGCTTTATCTCTCTCCCAAGGGACCAATGTGATATCGTCGGGTCACTTGCCATCGTCTCTTAATATTTCACAAGGCTCTTAAACCGAGAGAATATTCATAGAGACAAGAGATATGTGGATGACATCGTTCAAAAAATCGTGCCGTTAAAACCCACCAGCACTTTTCTTACATGAAAGTCTGTGGAGCCCAAATTAGTCGACGCTGCTACCACAAGTGCACTGATGGAGTTGACAAATCGCCGCTTCTAGTCGAATTCCTACGGCGATGCGCAACTTGACCACGAAGAAATGTGCCAAGAATACTTGATGGTAAAGCGTGTGAACAGTGACTAGATACCTTAGTCGAAATAGCTATAAGGCGTGACTTTTCTTGTGACCAAGAAAAGTCACGCCTTATAGCTATGGCAATTATGAAAGAAATCTTTCTGCACGCTCTTTACCAACCGAATATCCCACTGATTTTGTTGGTTAACTTCCTGTGTAACATTTTCACCGGGACAGAGCGCTCGCCATGTTTGCCCCGCCTCCGTAGCAAAGCACAGGTCTACATTGTTTTTTTTAAATTATAATACATAAATCATTGAAATTATTTATTTTAAAACGTTATTGCGCCCCTTTAAAAAAAAAGATATATAGGGCGGACATAATGCCTAAAGGCATTCTCTACCAGTCAACCCATGAAGTGGTGAGAGTTTGTCGTAAGTGTAGCAATTAAAACATATTCATAATCTAAATATATTTATATTCCAAAAAACATATATAAACATACACAAATACAAAGTTAATACATACATATAAATACGATTAATTAACAATTTTGTAATTTTAATGATTATTCAGTAAATGCTTGCGTATATTCTTTTTAAAGGAGTATTTGTTAGGTGCTTTTCTGATATCATCAGGCAAGGAATTCCAAAGACGTGCAGCCTGTAGAGTGAAGGAGTTACCATAGAACCCGTTAAGATGAGTAGGAATATAAATCTTGTTATTAGAGGAAGGTCAAAGAACCCTTATCATGACAAGAAGAGAGATATTGAAATCGTTCTTTGAGGTAAGAAGGTGAATATGGATCATTAAGAATTGAGAAAAGAACAAGTAATATTCTGGAGTTGCGCCTTTGCCTTATGGTAAGCCACTTAAGCTGAGATCTATAATGAAAAATATGGTCATACTTACGCAGACCAAAAATAAATCTAATACAGTTGTTAAGCAGGCGCTCCTGCTTGTTAAGAAGATCTTGGGACAGGTCTAGGTAGCATACATCTGCATAATCAAAGATAGGTAAAATAAGAGTTTGGACAAGCATGAGCTTAGACTTAATAGGAAGGAAGTATTTGATACTATAAAGGGAACGTACCATCTTGGTAATAACTTTCCGACTTAAATGGGTAACCTGCACTTGCCAGTTCAGAGAGCTATCAATATACAGGCCAAGGTTTTTAACAGACTCACTAAATGGAATAATAATATTATAGTAGCAAACATGAGGTAAGTCTGCTTGATTAACCCTAGCCAGCATCTTTTACTTCCCACTTAAATCGCTTGACATTTTATTGGATTCATACAGACTCCATATCGCGAGTACCCATCTTTTACTTTATTTAAATTCTGGTTCTGAATTCCATTTTGTACTTCTTCAACGCCACAATGCACATATAGCTGTAGATTATCGGCGTACAGATGATACGAGCAATCAAGATTATAAAATGTATATAAGATTATAAGATATGAGAGAGTATTCCGCCTTGCGGTACGCCACATTCAACTTCAGCCCAGGCTGAGGTCATATGACCTACGCGAACTGACTGCTGACGCTCGCGAAGATAGAATGCAAACCAATCTAAGACAGTGGGCTTAAAATTAAGATGGGATAGGATGAAAAGAAGGATACAATGATCATCTGTGTTGAAAGCGTTAGAAAAGTCAACTAGAACTAGCACGGAAGCAAGGACAGCAGGCAATGCAACGCTAGAAATATTTCTCACACCAATACCACCGAATTTTAAAGGTAAAATAGGTTGAGTCCAGGCTGTTGTATTTAAAGTTAAATTTAGTATTTATTTCTATAGCTAATTTAAGATTATTATTAATATATTTTAAAATATGCGAACATTTCCAGACTCGAATCGAGTGGAGTAAGTATGTAAATCTAGGTACAAGGAGACAATATTTTAAAATAGTAAGAGCAATGCGGGGGTTTAATTTATACCATTTATCAACGTGGTTTAAAAACTGATGAAATTTTGTTTTTAAAACAAGCTTAGTACTATCGAAAACAAGGGGTCACTTAGCAGGTATAGGGTTGCCGTACTTTTATTCATTTAATTTATTATTAATTACCGATATATCGCATGCTACATACACCTAATGGTCACGAAGAACTGAAGTGACTGTCTATAGGTGGAACCGCAATCGAACCGTTTGGCAACCGCAATTTTGTTTATTATTTTGCGTTGTTATCAGGAAGATGCTGCTGCCTATCTACCGTTTTATTTCCCTCTGTCACCTGTTACTACACCCAAGTGATAATATGGTGTGTTGGATTCTCTTTTGCCGCCATTATAAGATATAGGAAGTTTCTATTATATAAAATAATAGTTTTCATATTTTAGTGCTGTGAAGTCAATCCATGTTTTTAAATGACATCTTGTATCACTTAGTTTTTCTTCAACGACTCATAATACTCTGAAATACAATTAGCGGCGACTTTAGCTATGTATCTCCCTCCCACATATTATAATCCCGACAAGGTCGTCGCACCTGTCTGTTAGGCATCGAACTTATGTTTTAATTTCGATTCTTTTCTTTATATAAACATAACCATTGGATAAGTATTCATTATTAATTCATTTAAAAAGGAAAATGACGCCTTTCAACTTTGTTTTATTTTTAATATTTAATTTGGATTGAATTTCATAACGCAACTTAAAACTGATTGCTCTGCAATTTAATTAAAACAACAAAAATATTTAAAGGATTTTATAATTTTCTGAAGCAATTTAAATGACAATAATTTAAGTATTAGGTTTCTAGCTTAATTTTCTTTGATAGACGTGAGGATAACAGGCGTGCACTTTAGGTTAATGAATTATTTATCCGAGCGTCTCTGACATTTGAGGCGAGTCTCTTCGCAGTTTTTTTTTAAATAGAATAGGAGTGACAAATGAGCACACAGTCTACCTGACGGTTAGTGGAAGCTGTGACAAGTAGACATTTTTGTCTATAATATAGCTGCAGCATTGCTCCACCACGTGAAAATATCTTCCTATCGTAAAAGTATCCTATATACTCGTAATAAAACGAAACGATTTAGGAATGCGCTGCTACTTTTATGTTGTATTATGTATTAGCGGCTTCTTAATTTGCTCACAATGGCAAACGGCCCAACTCATGCAAACATCTAGCTTTTCGTTTCATGTATGATAATACTAAATTTTATGTTTCACATTTGTTTGCTTTTCCCCGAGGATCCGTAAAGACTGACCTTTGTTAGCGCTGATCCTAATTTGACGACCACACTATTAAATAAACATGTGCTTCTGTTTAAAGAAATGATTATTTCATGAAAAATTTTTATTTTTAATTACGTAAGGTTGAATTAGTGGAAAAAGGAGTTTTATTCTTGCAATATAAATAACAAGATGTGGATATTTTTTACTAACATTTGTTACAATAAAACCATGCTTGACTTTAACCCCGTTTGATGGTAGCCTCAGGTGGTAATTTGCTTTGTATTTCATTTCATCCGTAAATTGCAATTTCATTATAAAGCCTTTTGTATTTTTATCGTTATCCTAACACTATGAATTTCTTTTATATCATAGAAATAGTTTTACATTTTTTTATGGAATAATAGTGGCAAGCGAGGACACAGTCCCACTGAGCGTTTTTATTAGACACACCATATTAATCCTGGCGAAAGAAAGTTACTTCATCATCATAACAATGTAATGAAGGTAAACGTTGCTCTTAAAGCATCTTATTTTTTTGATTGTAATTGAAGCACGAATGGGTCGGCTCGACCGGGGAAAGAACACGCTCTCACAGAATACCATTGATAAATAGCAGCTTAACACTGTTGTGTTTTGTATAGTAAGTGTAGAGAACCGGAGACTCTTTTTACTAGTAACCACCTCAGTTCCCACGGCTGACAACTCATCTGCATTTTAATTCGTAAACGAATATCGATATAGATGTCTATGGGCCACAGCAACCATTTTCTATCAGGCGGACTGTGTGCTTGTTTGTCACGCGTATTCTATTCTAAAAAAATGAAATATTATGGTAGTACAAGAAAATAGGAAGTATGAGAATTATTAATTCTCCACAAATAAAACTTTCCTTTTGTTAGCAAAATAAATTAAGCTATTAAGAGGCTCTGACGTACATAGAGCAGTTTGTTTGTGGAGACATTAACGCCAGGGGCAACATTATCGCAGGCAATGATGTGACATTCTGTTTATCCAGCTAATGTGTCCGAATAAAACACAACATTCACATTGTGTCATATATTGGTTTCTTATAGAGCGAAATGTTATTTTGATTGACCTAACACTACCACTATTCCATCGTTATTTACTTCTTCTTCTTTGAACACACCGTTGGTCTAGTGGTCGTAAACACTTTTGCTGATCATTAGGTCCCAGGTTCGAATCCTAAGTATTTCTATGGCCTATAATAATTGATAAGGGAAGTCTGTTTGTGTTTGTAAACTGCATCCACGATACAGAAGCAAACTCCTAGATTCGCGGCAACATTTTTTTATAAGAAAAAAAATCACATTAACAGAATATCATGACTTAAACATTAAAACTTACAATATGTGTAACTGAGCATTCTCAAAGAGATCCATCTGCTATAACGAAACCGCTGAAACTTGAAAAATGTCGGAAAATTGTAAGTAATCAACTAGCTCATAACGTGCTTTGGGTATTCACTTAGCTTTCGCTATTGACTTTGATGGAAGCTTTGGTTCAAAGGAGTACTTTCAATTTATTACAATTAAAAATAGAAAAGCAAAAGCCTATGAACGCCACACAGTAGAATACAAATAAATATTTTTATAACCGCGTTTACATGCTAGAGCCATGCTGCAGCCATATTAAGGTTGTAGCACGAATGGTTTGTATTGACCAGGCTGTATTACGCTCTCAATTCCTCAAAGCACTCCGCGTGTTAAATGCGAAATAAAATGCAAAGGGATGCAACATTTCTTTACAGCGCTAGTGAATCAAACCTATCGGTAAAAACTCGGTCGCTGAAGGTTCGAGCCGCTCTGCGGTGGATGCGGTCAAGTAGATAAAACTGGCACTGGGGAGCCTCAGCCCAGAGATGGGAACAGTATTCCATGTGAGGCCGAACCTGCGGATTGTATAGTTGCAGACGGTGTGCCGGCATAAAATAATGTCCCGGTCTGCTAAACACGCCAAGGTTTTAGGTCAATTTGGCCTTATCTTCCAAGTGACCACGAAACTGCATATAACTTGATATGTCGACGCCAAGAATTCCGATACTGGCTGAGGCAACAAGGGAGTACCTTGAAACTGAGGAGATATGAGAAAGGTGTTCTTTTTTGGCGGTAAGCTTGCCTTCTGAGAATTAAACTGGACTAGATTTAGTAGCCCACAGCCCAAGACTTCACCTACTTGATCATAATCTATTCTCTCATGTCGCCTATACACGACCAAAACTTTATTATTGTGGTTATTATAAACAAACACAAAATGTTGCAAGTAAATTTATACTACTCAGGGCCGGTTTAACAAATGTCAGATAAAAGTTGTTCCTAGAATATATCATAATATAAACAAATCAAAAATTACCTAAGTAACATTTAGTTAGTTTGCGAGGGTATTTCGTCTGTAATTCTTCCTAAAATAAATAAATTAATACCTTTAATTAGATTGAAGCTTAATGGAGTTATTGTTTGATCAAACTTTCTTGTTCTTCTTGAGTTGTTTCTTTTGTTTTATTTAGCTGAAACATAATTAATTTAATTATTTAATATTTGATTAATGTTCTAGAACTACACGTTCTAAAAATCAAAACTCAGTAAAAGGGGGAGCTCAGATTTAAATTTTATGATACTTAATCTACCAGAAATACATGGGAGTAGTGGGCAGTTTTTAGCCGACTACAAAATAGGAGGAAGTGCTCGATTCATCTTTTTGTACTTTTGTATGTATATAAGACCTTTATCTATGAAATTTATAATACTTTTTAGGGCGTTACTCACCGGCTACGATCATCGGAGAGTTACAAATTGTCATTTTTTGTGAAATAAATTACCGTAATTTTATTCTTTATATATTATTTGTATTAAACAAAGTAATCATAATTTTTAACAGTGGTAGAGCCACGCGGCAGCTTTTGCTGTCGCACGGATGGGCCGGCTCGAACCGGGGTGGTACCACGACCTCACAGAAAACCAGCGTGAAGTAGAGGCTTACCTCTGCGTTTCGCTTGGTGAGTGCAGGTGGCCGGAGGCCCTTTTTTACTGGAAATGAGGCATTCCATCTTAGTTCTCACGGGTGACAACGCATCTGCATTTTGATTCGCAAACGAGGATAGATGTAGATGTCTATGGGCCGCAGCAACCACTTACCATCAGGTGGACTGTGTGCTCGTTTGTCACCCTCATCCTATAAAAAAAAAAATCAACCATGCCATTGATGCATCTTTACCTACGCAGTGTTAGTTTATTGATGCCTAGATGGACGAGAGGCAATTAATTCCTTAAAGGCATTTTGTAATGCCTCTCGGGTATTGATTTTTTTCACGCCTCAAATGTTATACAAATTCTGGAAAAAGTAGAAGTCTCTACGTGCACGATCTGGTGAGTACGGCGGACGACGGAGAGCTTTTAACCCCAGCTCTTGTAACTTGGAGACCATCTGTTGTGCAGCATTAAGTCGCGCGTTGTCGTGCAGGAGCAGCGGGGACCAACGATTGACCAAAGCTGGTTGAAGACGTGTGAGATTCTTCATAATTTTGTTGAGTTCTTCATATTACACATCTGTACTAATACTCCTGTTGTGTTTGGTAAGAAAATGTGATAAATCCTACCGGCGCTAGAACACCAAAAAGTGACCATCACTTTTCTAGAGGTAAGTTTTCGTTTAGGGCATTATTTGGATGTGATCGCAATACTGAACCAAGACCCAACCAACTTGCGAGCTTGCAACTTGCCAAGCGCTAGGGATTGTCATACAGAATCCATTTTTAATCGCAAGTAACAAGTGTGCATTTTGAGCAGTGCACGTCTTGATGCTTACTTCGCGCTGGCGATCATTGAGTTCGTGTCACCGATTTGTCAAGCTTTTCTACCTTGCCAATTTGACGTTAATGGACCAATATTGTTTTGATGATTTGTGATGATGTTTACATAGAAAGCTGCTCCTAATTAAGCCGTAGATAGAGAATCATCATCTTCCACAATCACCTTTCATTCGTCATCATCGAATAAAGTCTTCGGACGACCACGGGGTTCCCTTTTCAAGTCCAAAATTCTAGAATGGAAACGGGCAAACCATAATAGGTAGTGCGTATTTTTGTAGTATTTTCTCCGTAAACGTCGTTGATGTCGCGTAACGTTTGTACCGCGTTGCTGCCACGATGGTACTCATATTACACAATTACTTGAATTTCTAACGTATCTACTATGACGAAAAAGATTTAAATGTGATGAAATCATAACGGTGATCAACAAACATGACTAATTTTGATGATGATTTTAAATATATTTCTTTTTATTCAACATAATATAATATAAGGAAATACGGGTATAAAGTTTTTAATGTAACCATAGACCCGTTGTATCGGGCAAGAATACCTTCTATCCATATCTTCCGGTGGATGTCATAAAAAGCGACAGAGGAAAACTGAGGCAAAAGATGAGCAGTAGCATCTTTCTAATAACAGCAAAGTAAAAAAAAAATCTGCGGTTACCAACCCGCACGCCAAGCGCGGCAAGTATGGAAATATACTCCCTATAATGAGAGAAACGAAGAGACGACCCCCAAATCTCCGGCAGAATTGAATTTCTTCGCTACAGCGGTGACCATTTAACGGGATATAAAGCTGTTATGCGTATGTAGACTATGAAAAACCTATGATTCTGTCGAAATTTGGGCGGTGCTGAAGTCCCTTTATTTATTTATTTATTTTGCATAATGTGTGTGTTTTACAGTTGTTATATAAAATATAGTACGACACATTAACCATTTCTGGTGTACAAAATTATTGAATTTTATAAACATTAAGTATGACATTATTAATTAAAATTAACAAAAAAAATACATACATTGCATAATAAATAGCAAAAACAAAAAAAATTAAAGTGACCTAATTAAAAAAAACACATTTACTACTATTTGCATTATCATATCATTAATATTTATAATTTCATGTCACATTATAATATATTATAATTACGAAAATATTATTATTTACAAAAAAAATTAAAGATAATTATTGGTTTTCCAACAAGTCGCTAACAGAATAAAATGATTTATTAACTAGCCACTTTTTCAACTCATTCCCGAAACGCTTCCTTGGTAGTAATTTTATATTATTGGGTATTGCGTAAACACTTTTATGCACATTGCATAGCAACTTCTATGATAATTTACTGTTTTTGGTATTTTATCAATGACTAATTTATCTGGATTCCTTAAAGGTTTGGACTTGATAATATCTCCAGCAGTTGTAAACAGCTCAGAATTATTTTTCACAAATTTTGCTGTTTCAAGGATGTAAATACAAGGAAGTGTTAACACTTTTAAATTTATAAATATTGGTTTGCACGATTCATGAGGGGCCATATTACATATTGCACGTAGACATTTTTTTTGCACAGTGAAAACTTTATTGATGTCTACAGAATTTCCCCATATTATTATATCGTAGCTAAGTATACAATAAACGTATCCGTAATACGCCATAAGAGCTGTTGACTGCGATGCCGTCTTTGTAAGGTTCCGTAATATGTAAACAAAGCGGTTAAGTTTATTACATATTTTGTGAGTTTTCCAGTTACAAAATGTATCTATGTGTATACCGAGAAAGAAAATTTCTTGTACTTGTTTTATTTGGTCACCATTGTGTACAATATTTAGCGTTATTTCATTATTTTTTTTATTAAAAAATTGTATTAACTTGGTTTTGCTTATATTTATGTGTAAATTATTATGTTCTAACCATTCAATTATAAATTTTAAAGAATTATTAATGTCATTTACAAATTTACCAATGTCAGATTTTTTGTTACATGTCATTAGCATAGCAATATCATCTGAAAATAAAGTCAATAAATTATTCGTTACATAAGAGATATCATTAATATAAAATAAAAACAAAAGTGGACCAAGTACACTGCCCTGTGGCACGCCATATCCATTAATTAGGTACGGTGATTGCTCAAGTTCTTTATTATAATTTATACTTGAAATTTTAACACTTTGTTTTCTATCTTTAAGATATGATTCTATCCAATTTAATGCCGGTCCGCGAATGCCTAAGTTGTTGAGTTTGTTTAGTAGAAGTTTGTGTGAAACGAAATGGTTTAGTGGTTTCAAGTTGACTGTCAATATATCAAAGTGCTTAGGTATTTATACAGTAGGGCTACAATTGCTATTCAAGTACAGAAATAGAGAACAAAACCTATCTAACTGCAGAGAGGTGTAAGACAGGGTGACGTTATAACCCTGAAACTTCAATTCTGCATCGGAAGAATAGTGCCTCCCAACGGATGGTATTAGAATGAACATTGACAAAACAAGTATCATATGTGACGTCTATATCACACCTATGCCGATAGTTGTTGGTAATACAGAGTAAAATATATTGACGAGTATGTTTACCTGGGACAAATATTTCGACTAGGATAATCAACAAGATTGTACAACTAGTGAGTGTTTCCAGTGATGACTTATGGATCTAAAATCAAAGCTATGGAAAGGGTTATGCTCGGGGTTTCTCTGCGTGATAATCTGAGAAATGAGGATATCCACAGTAGAACCAGAGTGACCGACATAGACTAACGGAGTAGTAAGCTGATATGACAATGGGCCGGCCATATAGCTCAAAAACCGACAATCGATGGGGAAAACGTTTCTCAAGTGACAGCCTCGTATCGATAAACGAAGTGTAGGTCAAGCCCTGTGGGAAGTCGATGGATGCAGGTGGATCAGGACCGTGCTTTATGTCATTCCTTGGGGAAGGCCTATATTTTGCAGTAAACTTGTGAAGGGTTGTAAGATGATAATAACGATAAATGTAACCATTTAGACGGCATTCTAGATATGACATTGAACTTATGACTCTTTATTTCATTCAAAAGTGTAATAAATTTGGATTTGAGAAAAAGTAAATGCCAAGCCCAAAAAACTGAAAGGACAAAAATTAATTTAATTAAGTACACAATATTTTGGGACGGGCTTCTCAAGTTGTTACATAGAAAGTATTTTATTCTTTTCAGTCCATAGAGATTAACTATAACTTTTATTTAAAGTTGAGTTTAAAACTAGACGACCCTTTTCAGATTTACATACTTACTTTTTAGTTTTCAACAAAGCTATACTAGCATGAATGGTTTCTTTTGTTAAAAGATGTTTAAAAATTATAGCCGATTGATTAAATATTAATAAGACCAGTTTTAAGAAATCCTCCCGCCCTCCCTCAATTGCGTACACTATCCCCGTCACCAATCTTAACACCACTACTCACAAAACCACTCAACTAGGAAAGACACGTGAAAATACACACACCTAAGAAAGACCATGAGTCGTATTAACGACGGTGATGTGGTTGGAGGGAGGTGCCCCTATAATTAAGTCACTTCATTTTATTTTATTACTAATCTTAGCTAATTAAATTCTTAGTAAAATAAAATCTTTAATATAAAGTATATCAGTAAAATAGCATCTGATTCTATTAGTAATGGGGTTGTTACCAGCTTATTTCCTTGCTAAAATGTTAAACTTCCTTCTGCGGGAGAAATCTGGTTTCAATCCAACTTACAGCCTTAAAAATAGTTTAGATCTCATTTCCAAGATTAAAGATATTTGTATTCCTCCTAAATCCATGTTATTATCTTTAGACGAAGATAGTCTTTTCGCAAAAGTCCCATCCCCAGACTGTTTGCGTATACTCGCAGATCTCTTTAATAAACGTCGTCTACATCCCGGGGAAACAAATGAACTTCTAAACTTAACCACTCTCTGTATGAAACAAAACTATTTTCGGTTTAATAACCACTTCTATCTACAAAAAGAAGGGCTAGCCATGGGTTCCTCTCTAAGTCCTCTTATGGCGGACATTTTTATGGATAATTTTGAAAAACAACACATAGTTGTCAATTAAAATATTTTATACTATTATCAATATGAAGACGACATAATTATTTGCTGGACTGGCAAAAAGAGGCAACTGGATGTTTTCCTTGATAAAATTAATAAAATCCACGACAAAATTAAATTTTAGCTTAAGTTGGAACAAGATTGTGTCCATAATTTTCTTGACTTAACAATAACAAGAAAAGAGTCTTTACATGAATTTCAAATTAATCGAAAACCAACTCATACTGACACTGTCATTCCTGCGTCATCATGTCATCTGTAGCAACATTAATTAGCCGCTTTTTATTGTTATATTAATCGTTTGTTTCCTGTGCCTTTATGTAAAGAAAATTATTTAAAAGAGCTTAATGTGATTTATCAAATTGCGGTCTCTAACGGTTATTCAAAGAATATCATTGACCATGTAATCAAAAATAAACAAAAGCTTGTTGTACGCAATTCTCTGTACGCGGTTAAACATCAAAGTGATCGTCGATATGTTGGCAGTTTGACCTACTTAGGTTCCATATCTGAAAAAATAGCTAATACTCATCGACAGAGTGGTGTTTACGTGGCGTTCAAAACAAATAATTCACTTGGGAATATCTGTAATAATAAAGATAAGCTAGATATTTGTCGAAAGTCTGGAGTTTATAAACTTGTTTGTGACGAATGCCAAGCCGTTTATGTGGGTCAGACTGGTCGCAACTTCGAAACACGTTATTAAGAGCGTTTAGCCGCGTACAGGAATTGTAATCCCGATAAATCACATTTTACTAAACATCTCTTGGACATTGGACACATCCTAGCCAATTACTACTCCTTTAAAGTCTTACATACTTGTAATAAGGGGCTAAGACTGTGTGTGCTGGAACAGTTAGAGATATTAAAAAATAATAGCGGAAACGTTGCACTGCTGAATGAACAAACAAATGTTTCCAACTCGCCTCTCTTAAACATGTTGAAGCCTGCTGCTTGATGATATACAGCCTCGCAACATGGTTGTCACCCTCACGGTGCGGTGGTCAGCAATTAGTTGCATGGTTAGAGGGTAGGTGGACGTATCTCAGTAGTCTGTTGTTAATTTCACAGCAAATATCTGCGTACGTCAGGTGGTGATTGATCGCATGACGTAATCGCTCTGTACGTAATTGGAGCGCGGTTGCGTCAGCAAGTAGTATAAATAGTATAAATAGCAGATATTTCGGCTCGCCGCTCACTTTAACACAATTGCAGTTGCGTTGCTGGCTTAAGGCTGACAACGCATCTGCAATTCCCCTGGTTCCCCCAGTGTTGCAGTTGTTCATGGGCGGCGGTAGTCACTTACCATCAGGTGAGCCGTATGCTCGTTTGCCCCCTCTCCTATAAAAAAAGTCTACTTCACCTGAGGATGTCTCGTGGAGAGGCGAAACACGTGCCATATTTTCGAAAGTGGTGTGTCGTGCCTAGTGTGGTGGTGCTGGGGATGATAGTGCTGGGATTGACGGCGACGAGTATAGTGCGCGCGATTGAGAGAGGGTGGTAGCTCCCCTTAAAACTGGGCAGGACACATCATTTTCTTAATTAACGCGGAATTAAGGAAATTATTTTTTACAACCCCATTATAATGGATTTCCGCAAAGTAACACCTGATTCTATTAATTATCTATTAGTAATCTTAAAATAGTTTTTATCGCGCATAATATCCCATCTGGGTTATACCACCATCGAAATTTACAGCAATATATCTATCGGCTGCCCTTTTTGGTTTTAGTGGAAAATATTTAATTGAACACTGAGTTATTCCGTCTTTACAGCTGACTTCCAACATACGCACAGCTTAAGCGCGCTCGCAATTTTCACGCGTAGAATAGAATAGAATAGAAAAGAATATTTTTTATTCAATATTGATTACAAGTAATTCTTATTGAAAGCAAGTTTTTTACATTACCACTGGTTCGAAAAAATCCTCTGTCCTGGGAAGAACCAGCAAGAAACCCAGCGGAAACTTTTTTTAAATAAATTTTACAATATAAATGATCACAAACTATTTACAAAATTTATTTTAGAAACAGCTTGTAAGCGACCACCTCATTCATAAAATAAAAGAATAATCAGCAAATTGAAATATCAGAAATTTAGCCTAATTATGAATATTTCCATTTGTTTCTACAAAAATAAAATGATATTATGCACAATTAATCTCACACAATAATATTATATTATATTGGGAGCCGTGGTAGCTAAGATGGTCAGCTCGCTGTAAGCGTCACAGTACTCGAGCAACCCGGGTTCGATCCCCGCCGGTACCAATGAAATTGTTAATTGCAATTTTAAGTGCTGATTTACCACATGCTCGGCGGTGAAGGAAAACATCGTGAAGAAACCTGCGTGTCTGAGAAATAAGAAAAAAATTATTTCGAAGATATGTGAAGTTCGCCAACACGCATTGGGGCAGTGTGGCGGACATTTCCTTGCCCTAAAACCCTCTCAGAAATGAGAGGAGGCCTGTGCCCAGCAGTGGGACGTAAATAGCATATATTAAGACACCTGCAAGATATTTTTACACCGCCTCTATACGGTCATAGGTCATACATTATTTAGAAAGATTATATTATATTCTATAGAATAAGGGTGACAAACAAGCATACAGTCGACCTTATAGTGCGTGCTGTGGTTAATAGAAAAATGCATTTATCCTCATTTAAGAATCAAAATGTTGATGCGTAATTATCACTAAGTAATTAGAATAGTTACTAGTAAATAGGGTAACCAATTTTCTACCCTCACCATGAAGAAACACCGCGCACTAATCACCTTGGTATTTGTGTGAGCATAACCCTTCCACGGTTTAGCTGACCAATTCATGCTAAAGATTATAATGCGCCAAAGTATGGCTCGATTTCATAAAACTAGCTTCGAGGAAAACTATCAAATATAGTTTTGGGAACATACGAAGTCCACCAGAAGGCAGTAACCTCGGAATAAATGTTTCTTATCCTCAATGTTCATTATTTTTTTATAGTATAAGGGTGAGAAGCAAACACACCTGATAGTAAGTGGATGGTATAGCACATAGACAACTACATTTATCCTCGATTAAGTATCAAAATGCTAATGCGTTGTCACCCCAGAGAAATAAGATGGAATTTCTCATTTCCAGAATAATCAGTGTCCTGTTCTCTACATTCACAATATGAACCGCAGCACTATTGAACTACTATTTCACGTTGGTATTCTATGAGAGCCTGGTCCTAACCCGGTCGAGCAGACCTATGAACGCTACAACCATAATATAGCTGCGGCGAGGTTTTACCACGTAAATTAGAGATAACTTTTGCTCTTCAACTATGTCTTCGGGTTATAATATTACTTTTGCTTCGAATCGTGGTAGCTCAGAGGGTTAGCACTCACAGTAGATGAGCATCCCGGGTTCGATCCTCGCCGGCACCAATGAAATTGTTAAGTGCTGATTTACCATGTGCTCGGCGGTGAAGGAAAACTTCGTGGGGAAATCTGCATATTTAAAAATTTAAAAATAATATTTAAATAAAACTAATTTTACGGATTTTTTTTTTATAGGATGAGGGTGACAAACGAGCACACAGTCCACCTGATGGTAAGTGGTTGCTGCGGCCCATAGACATCTACATCAATCCTCTATCAAAAATCAAAATGTAGATGCGTTGTCACCCGTGAGGACTAAGATGGAATGCCTCATTTCCAGTAAAGAGGGCCTCCGGCCACCTGCACTCACCAAGCGAAACGCTGAGATAAACCTCTACTTCACGCTGGTTTTCTGTGAGGTCGTGGTACCACCCCGGTTCGAGCCGGCCCATCCGTGCGACAGCAAAAGCTGCCGCGTGGCTCTACCACTGTAAAAAATAAATAAAATGTAAATAAAATTTTATCGCGTATATTATTTTTTTTTATCTTCCCGACGTTTCGGGTGCTTTCCAGCACCCGTGGTCACGGGGGACTGAGGTGTTTGACGTCCTGCTGTCATAGTTAGCCCGGCTACCTTCAGTTTTTCAATATAATTTTTGGTTGAATTTACGCAGAATGAGCTTACAGTATCTTGAGGTCTAGCAGTGGTATACTTGGGTTTGGATTTGATTTTATTAATTATGGGATCCCAAGCAGATGGCAGCACCCATCCATCTTCTCTATTGAAATTAGGATGCTTTTTAATTTCAATAGCCTCGCGAATCATCCTTGGGAGGAATCGGTGTTCTTTTGCGACGATTTGTGGTCTATCAAATCCAAAGTAATGGCGGGGACGATCTTGAACATGTTCACAAACTGCAGACTTACCGATACGTCGGTGCTTCACGTCAGCTATATGTTCTTTAACGCGGGTTTTTATAGACCTTTTTGTTTGTCCTATGTACGAGAGACCACGTTCATAATCCAGCTTGTACACTCCTGCATCTTGTAGAGGGATATGACACTTGACGTATGGTAAAAATTGACCAATCTTCTTCAGCGGCTTGAAGTATGTTTTAATGGAAGCTCGCTTCAAGATGTAGCCAACCTTGTCTGTGACTCCTCTGACATAGGGTAGTACAGCAGGCACACGCTCGACTGTGGCTGGCTTCACTCGGTCACTGTGGCGTAGGCGCGGAACCCGAAGCTTGTTGTGCTCGACGTGCTGAAGCTCGGCGGCCAGATGTTTTCTGTCACAGATCCCTCGTGCTCTCTGAAACAGAGATTTTCCCACGGTAGCTAACTGTGAAGGATGATGGTGCGAATGACCATTTGAATATCGGTTGGTATGGGTATTTTTTCTGTACACAGTATGACCAATAGTGTTATCAGGATTTCGGATGACTAAAATATCTAGGAAAGCTAAAGTATTGTTTGCCTTTAACTCCATTGTGAATTGTATTTTAGGGTTTATGGAATTAAGGCGGTTTAAAAATGCAGTTACTTTGTCAGATGGTAAAATTGTGAAAGCATCGTCTACGTACCGCTTGTAGAATCTTGGATTTACAGGAGCAGTAAGAAGGGTTTTCTCCTCAAAATCCTCCATGAATATGTCGGCGACTACGGGAGATACAGGTGAGCCCATTGCCACTCGGTTTACTTGCATGTAGAACTCTTCTTTCCACAATAAATAGCCAGATGTGAGGCAGTGTTCGAGTAATACTGCATATTCTGTGGGCATGTTGTTATCTTCTAGCTTTCTAGTAACAATTGAGATGCAGTCTTCAATAGGTAGGCATGTGAATAGTGACTGAACATCGAAACTGACCATAGTTTCATTGTCAGCGAGATGTAGGTCTTTTATCTCACTAACAAAATGGTATGAATCCTTTGTGTGTGCTCTGGTATGTCCTCTTAGTGGTGACAATATTTTTGCCAAGTGTTGAGCCAACTTATAAGTTCGTGAATCGATCTGGCTTACTATAGGACGTAGTGGAGCGTTTGGTTTGTGTATTTTCCGTAACCCATAAAATCTCGGTGGTTCGGCACATGATGGTATTGTCGAATTCACGTCGAGATTTAATTTTTTGGAGTATTTCTTTATTATATTAGTTATTTCTTAATTAATACACGCGATAAAATCCGTAAAATTAGTTTTATTTAAATGTGTAGTGTTCGCGTAAATATAAGAAATCATTAAAAATAATATTTTTTGGTAGACATGTAATTTTTGCTAAAACGCATTAAGAAGGGCAGGTGAACTCTTCCTTTCTTTTAAGAAACTTCTCAGAAGTTAAAGCAGGCCTATGTCCTAGAATGGACGGTACCTATACGTAAACGTAGTGGACAGTAAAGATTGTAATTTTACAAATTTTAAAATTGCAGGTTATAACATATTTAAGAAAAAGCAAAGTGCAAATTTGCATTTAACATAATGTCGCATCACATTGTACCGATTTAAATGCAGTTGGACTACCCTAACTTATAGTTGTAGCCATTTATTCGACATGCATTCGGTAGCCTCAAGTGCGCAATTACGAGTAGTAATAACGATTCGCTGTTAGAATGTTTTAATTGCAGCTGTGTTTCGAGCAGCCACTTAGTTCTGGACGTGAACATTTACACGTATTTACAAGAATGGAGTATTTATATCTTAAAACGTGATTTTTCACCGGTATTCAGAGCCGCAGTGAGGCAAGCTCTTCACCGTGTATTTTCTTTATTGTGTACACGTTAAGAGTTATTTTGCTTTGTTTTGATTTAGAGTTGAGTTGAGGAGATCTGAAAAGGTGAGAAATATTTAAGTACGGCTCACCTGATAACAAATGCATGTTGCGGCCCTAGAAATAGAAATTAAAATATTTTTAATTAATATAGATCATAAATAATACTTACTGAAACAATTCTAATTTTTAATTTTCCACTGGGACGGAAAATACCTCTTTTAGAACCCGATAAATCCGGCGGGACATATTGTTTTTGAAAAACGAAGAGTTTACAATCGTTTAATATGTTACACAATAATTAACTGCCTATCGAATATATAATAATAAATCTAACTGCCATGGGCCTATCGACTGAGAATGAAAATGATGCAATACTTCGTTATATTAACGGGTATAATGTTTTATATTCACCTAAAACAAAAGAACGTCATACAGCTATTTTTTGTATGTGCGACAAGATTTCAGCAATTGATCTTTCTGAATTGATCTTTGTGTTGGTTATACTCATTTTGTTCTTCCTCACGTGGATCTTAGCTAATTACTATTTTCAAATCTTTAATAAAAATCCGTTCAAATACTATTCATCATCATCATTACAGCACTTCACAAGTCCACTGCTGAACATAGGCCTCCCCCAAAGAATGCCACAAAGCACGGTCCTGAGCCACCACCTGAGCCACCAAATACTATTAGGACATGCAAAATAAGAATTTCGTGTAAACTCAATTCTGTATGTATCTACAGTAGTAGTAGTAGATCATCCATTCCAGGAATTGTAGGTTACATTAGGTTAATTTTTAAAGGACGATTGTACATTTTACGGTACATTCCTTTGACAAAAAACTAATTGTGATTAAAGAACAAACTTAATTTTCAGTGAAAAAAATATGCTCTCTTGTAAATCGGTCTACACGGTCGATGCTCCAACTGCAAATGTAATTGTTTGTAATTGCAAAAAAAATTGTCAATTTGCAGATATTTTATTTATTTCCGCTATGAAATTTTGCTTCTTGCTAAATTTTATGATTTTAAATCAGCGGGGAGTACCCTGCAGGTTTTGATAAGTGACTAAGCGAGCAATAAAATATGGACATAAATGGCAGTGTACGTATTTTTAAATGCATCGATTTAGACGCTTAAGTTCTTTAAATTTCCAAGAGACGAATAGCCCTTCTAATCTAATATTGATTTCAAGGAACTTTCACATAAAGGCAATCACAGCATGCTAAAAATTTACAATAAAGTATTATTATACATTAAATGGGGTGCTGAGAATCTCCGGTGGAGATTCAGTTGCCACCTACGATGACTAGACAGGCAACTTATAACATACGCACCCTGAGGACTGATGAGAAGATCCTGGAGCTGGAAGAAGAGATAGACAAATTGCGCTGGAATATTATTGAATTATCCAAGGTCCGAATGTAGGAGGAGGACAAGGTAATCCTCGAATCCGGCAACTTGTTCTATCACCTGTCGTGAAGCGACAATTAAAAGAGAAAGAACCTAACCTAAGAACAGCAAAACAACAAAATAGACCAAGAAAATAATATATTTAAAGTTTTAGAAAAGTATTTACAATTTTATAAAAAAAATGAAATATGAAGATGATAGATGAAATGAGATTACAATTAGGTTTAAAAAAAAATAAGGTTAGAGAATAGGACAATATAGTTTTTTAGTGGAGCCTGGAGCCTCGCTGCTTTTGTAGAAGTAGGCACACGCAGAGCTTGAGGTTTCTCAGCGGCGACGGCACGCAGCGCCTGGACTGGGCACACGCAGCGTCCGGAGCCGGCGCACGTAGCGCCTGGGGTAGGTGCGCTCAGTTCTTGGAGAAGTAGTCGCCGCGCCAGAGGTAGCGCGGGCAGTAGGGACGCAGCGCCTGGAGCCAGCAGTCGAAGCGTGCCTGAAGGTAGCGCGGGCAGTAGGCTGCACTCAGCGCCTGGATCAAGCAGTCGTAGCGCGCGGAGTAGTGTGGCCCCGCACTTGAATTAGAATTCACCGACGACTTCACGTGTAAAACTGTCGTGAAGCGACAATTAAAAGAGAAAGAACCTAACCTAAGAACAGCAAAACAACAAAATAGACCAAGAAAATAATATATTATAATTCTTTAAAAGGTATTTACAATCTTATAAAAAAATGAAATATGAAGGTGATGGATGAAATGAGATTACAATTATATTAAAAAAAAGGATAGGAGAATAGGAGAATTAGTATGATAGTGGAGCCCTAGAGCCTCGCTGCTTTTGTAGTAGTAGGGACACGGAGAGCTTGAGGTTTCTCCAGCGGCGACGGCACGCAGCGCCTGGACTGGGCACACGCAGCGTCCGGAGCCGGCGCACGTAGCACCTGGGGTAGGTGCGCTCAGTTCTTGGAGAAGTAGGTCGCCGCGCCCAGAGGTAGCGCGGGCAGTAGGGACGCAGCGCCTGGAGCCAGCAGTCGAAGCGCGCCTGAAGGTAGCGCGGGCAGTAGGCTGCACTCAGCGCCTGGATCAAGCATTCGTAGCACGCGGAGTAGTGTGGCCCCGCACTTGAATTAGAATTCACCGACGACTTCACGTGTAGATGGAGGCTTGCAGGATCCCGGCGCCTGGTTTGCAGGATGCGCCGACGACTTCAGGATGCGCCGGATGTAGATGGAGCTTGCAGGATCCCGGGGCAGAGCGGCCCCGGGATAAGGCCTTTAGTAGATGTTTCTCGTTTGAGAACTGAAGCGAGACTGTCCTGTATTCTCCAATTGTTTGGTTTTTATACTTTTTTAGAGAGAACGAGAAATTATTTAAATTAAAACGAAATTTATTGTAAATGACCTACATCCAAAAAGTATTTATGTAGAAAGAACATCATACCAGAGACGAATTTAAATAAAAGTTACCATAACAACCACAAAAACAATGGTTGTCAAATTGAGGAATTTTTAGTTTTAGGACTGTTATTAAGAAACTATTACATTTAAGTAAGAAACGAGATAAAAATCACATAGGAAAAACTAATGCACGACAACGTACACTAAGCCTGAAATTGTAGAGTTACAGAGAATTCAATAAAAGACCTAAAAAAAGCTAAGACTTCGTTGACAGCTAGTTTAAAAGTACTAAATAGTGTGAAAATACGCAGTAAAATGATATGTTATTGTGTAAAAACGTTACAGGATCCTTTATAAATAAAGGTGATGCAAAATATAAATGCAGAGAATCAAAAACAGAATGAAAAAAATAGTATAAAGTGATGCAAAACATGAATGCAGAATATCAAAGCAGAATGGAGAATTAGTGTACAATGAAATGTAAGTTGCATAACACTACACACCGGGAGGGCGAACATCTGTCCCAGTGAGGTATCGGATATATCGCCTACAAGTTTCTCGTTAACAACGTTGTAAAGATTGGGAGTGTGTCGACAACAGCTGCGTATCTTATACTCAGAATCACCAAACGGTGATTCTGAGTATAAGTTACGCAACTCGCTGAAGGTCATGTAGGTTTACGCACCAACCTCGACTCGTTGAAACTGTTCATGCGGACGGAGCTAAGTTTTGTAAGACCCGCCGCAGAAGAAAATAAAAACTCTCCCATCACTCTTAATTAAATTGTTGGAGCCACACGCAAGAGTGAGCAACGATCCAAAGGCAACTCTTATCCGACACTATTCCGATGATATCCTGGGCGTCAGTCTGAGCGAGATTAGAATGGCTCCCCAACACCTTAAAAACGGCAAGTCCCCGGACGAGGATGGAATTACAGCGAAGCTTCTAAAAGCGGGTGGAAAACCGGTTCTTAAAGTCCTTCAGAAGCTCTTTAATTCCGTCCGTCACGAAGGCTCTACTCCGAAGGCGTGGGGCAGAAGTGCGGTGGTCTTGTTCTTAGACAAAGACGATAATGCTCTCTTGAGGAACTACAGACCGATTTCCCTTCTGAGCTGCGTCTACATGCTGTTTTCGAGAGTCATTACGAATTGTCTCGCGTCCAGGTTCCTAAAAGGTTTTAGTACCATAGACCACATATATACCCTTCGGAAAATTGTACAGAAGACCGAAGAGTATAAACTGCCACTTTGTTTTGCGTATGTGGACTATAAGAAAGCCTTTGATTTCGTCTAAATTTGGGCGGTGCTGCAGTCCTTTTATCAATGCCAAGTTGACTATCGGTATATCGAATTGCTGAAGTGTTTGTACAGTAGAGCTAATTCGATTTGCCTACGATATAGTCCTTAAGGCAGAATCGCTGGAGTACCTATGCAGGTGCATTAACGGTATATTAACGTCAATAGTGTCTCCCAACGGATTGGTCTTTTTTTTATAGGATAAGGGTGAAAAACGAACACACAGTCCACCTGATGGTAAGTGGTTCCTGCGGCCCATAGACATCTACATCTATCCTCTGTTACAGATCACAATGCAGATGCGTTTTCACCTGTGAGGACTAGGATGGAATGCTTCATTTCCAGTTAAAAGGGCCTCCGGCCACCTGCACTCACCAAGCGAAACGCAGAGGTAAACCTCTACTTCACGCTGATTTTCTGTGTGGTCGTGATACCACCCCGGTTCGAGCCGGCCCATCCATGCGACAACAAAAGCTGCCGCCTGGCGCTACCACTGTTAGTCTTAAGATGAACATGGACAAAACAAAAATCATGTTTAACGTCCATGTCACAATTATGCCGCTAGTTGTTGGGAACACTAAGCTCGAAGTCGTTGACGAATATGTTTACCTGGGACAGAGGACAGAGGTCAATCGACGGATTCAACTCGGCTGGGTAGCGTTCGGGAGATTACAACACATCTTCTCGTTGGACATACCTCAAAACCTCAAAACTAGATTGTTCAACCAGTGCGTTTTGCCAGTGATGACCTACGGAAATGAGATGTTGTCCTTCACTGCTGGCCATATTAGGAAGCTCAAGTCGCTCAGCGAGCTATGGAGAGGGCTATGCTCAGCGCTTCTCTGCGTGGTAGACTTAAAATCGAGGATATCCGCAGTAGAACGAGAGTAACCGACATAGCCCAAAAAATTAGTATGCTAAAGTGGCAATTGGTCGGCCATATAGCTCGAAGAACCGACAACCGATGGGGAAGAAAGGCTTTTGAGTGGCAGCCTCGTAATAGTAGACGAAGTGTAGGGCAACCCCCCACGAGATGGTATGACGACCTGGTAAGACATGCAGGAAGTCGATGGATGCAGGTGGCTCAGGACCGTGGTTTGTGGTATTCCTTGGGGGAGGCCTATGTTCAGCAGTGGACTTGTGAAGGGCTGTAATGATGATGATGATGATGATGATACATAAACTAAAGTATCGTTATTAAATTTCTCAGAAAAAGTATCTTGTTAGACAGATGGACGAATCACAAAGTGATCATTTAAGGGTAGATATTCAAAAGTCGTGTTTAATGTAAATGTAAATTATATGGATATAATAATTTTGTGCCCTTTCTGCAACAAATAACCCGGGAAAATCCGTGAAGTTAATCGAGCTTCAGCCGCGGGAGCAATCTGGCCAATTGACCGCCCGGGAGTCGTCACTGTTGAATAATTCCCTAAAGTATTGTTACAAGGGTTTTTTTTACATACATTACTGTATACACATTCGAAAACATTAAAATGCGGAAATCAAAAACAAAACAACAGATTTTAATTAACATAATTCCCCGCGTGCCCAACGTGGTATTAACAAAACTTTATAGTGACTCGAAGCATTGGTGTCAGTCTAAGGCTGGATTTAGTGCTCGGCCGACGGTCAGCACGTACCGTACACGCTGACGGTACGTCCTGATCGTCGTTCGAGGCCAAGAGTTTAGTGCTTAACTGACGGCAAGCTTTGTTAGAGGTGAACAATTACGGAGAAAAATTAATCCATTTGTTAACTCTACTTGTATAATATGTGCGTACTGTTTACACAATCGATTACGGCAATTCGTGTGAACTCAAGTGTACAACTCCGTCCTTAAGTATTGCGATATAAAAGAAAAATCAGTGGTGGAAGCTAAAAGAGCCATAACAAAATGGTTACTTACTATGAGCTACGACAGTACAGAAAACCTAATTAAACTGTAATGTACATCATAAATTTACGCAAATAAAATATATCAATACAGTATTTAATATCAATATGTATCTATAGGAGTTTATTATTTATAAATGTTTAATTAATTATTTTAATATTTATTAATAACAGTATTTTTCTTTTATTATTTTACGTATATATTACGTATTTTATTATATACGAAGAAAATAGTACCCTAAAAACAAAAATATCTGATCTAGAAATGGCAATAAAGTTTTTAAATCATCAAAAAAGGAAATAGAATTAAGTATTTTTTTTGGAATAGAACAAATAGGAAAAACTGAATGTGAGCTTGTGGATTATATCAAGGACGTCATAATGGATATGAAAATACACTTTAGTAGTAACAAAATCATTAAAATATACAGAATTGGGAAATAGGTCGACAACAAAACTGCCAAAAAAAAAGTCGTCAATATTACTACGCTATAGAATAAGCACTTGATGTTACGAAACAAGTCCAAACTTTTGCATATAATATACACTAAGGAAGATTGTTCTAAAGAAATGCGAGAAAAACGGAAGCAGATACAGTTACAGATTGAATAAGAAAAGAAAAAAGGAAATGTAGCATTCATAAAACACAATAAATTAATAGTAAATATAAACGGAGATAACTACCCAGAAAAGGATTCAGGCTCGCCAAACTATTCAAATCAAAAGAAAGCCACCACTACCTTTTTTCAAGACACAAATCAAGTCAGCGACCAAAACTGTAGGAAAAGACACTTTATGGAACGGAGTATTATAGGAAAAAGACTATCCGATAGAATAAGAATTCAAACCATAGAGAAACATACGAAAACAAAAGAATTTACAATAACATTAAAAAAAAGATAAAATGGAAATGGTCAGGCCATATAATTAAAGGAAAGGAGAAATGGTCCAAATTGATAATGAACTGGTTTACAGGTCATATGAAAAGGAAAATAGGTAGACCATGTATAGGATGGGAGGACAAAATTAGAGCAGGTAGCCGACAAACTGGCTTACAGTTTGGCAAAGCTTGAAATGTAAATAATTTAACACTCTTTATAAGAATAAATTAAAAAAAAATAGATGATTCAAAGTGTTACAATAGTTATGATAGATACTGTAAATGAAATAATGTCTAAAAACAAGGCTATTTTTATTAATATTATATAAATATGCAATGAAATTTTTGTAAGAATGTTACTTATTGTTTTAGTTTCTTACAGAACTCAGGAGATTTTTAGGTTCATGTATTGATTGTGAAGATGTTCTCCGGACAGAATTTCGATAACGGTGTCCGCCCAAAACAGAGAACATCCATCTGTGCAGGATAGAATTGTAGTGCACGAGTGTATGCGTAAACACAGGTACACTTACTCTCTACTCACTTACTTTCATAGTCCGATGGGATCGCGGTGCGATAGGACCGGAAATAAAATCAGGCACGGGACCAACAGCTCTACGTGCATTTCGAGGTATGAAGGGCAAGTGTTACCACCTTCTTGACTCTGAGCAACTGAATATTCTTAGGAATTCTTCAGAATACTTTATCTCCCAAGAAGAGCGACTCGGAAATCGAACCCGGGACCCTCATGATAAGCAGCCGCGTTTATGGTCACTAGACCAACGAGACTATCATGAGCCATGTATTAACCAATTTATATACAATAATTTTGTAAGCTCAAGGTTCTCTGCGTTATAATAGTAAAAGAGAATATCCACAGTAGATCCAGAGTCAATAACATAGCACAATAGATAAGTAAGCTGAAATGGCAATAGACTGGCCATATAGTTCGAAGAACCGGCAACTGATGGAGACGAAACGGTCTACGAGTTGCAGCCACGTACCGGTGAGCTAAGTGCAGGGTGGCCCCCTACCAGATTAAGTGAGAATCTAAGAGAATCTAAGATATGCAGGCAGTAGATGGATGCCGGTGGCTCAGGATCGTTCAATGTGTTCATTCCTTGAAGAGGCTGTAATGATTATGATGTAAACTGTATAAATCATATTTAGGAAAAGTTAAACACGCCACAGGCAAAGAAAAAAAATATTATGTTAAAGTGAGATACTCGTACTTAAATGGTTTAAGCGACGATCATATTACCAGGGGGATGGATGGGGCGTTCCTTAGACATCTATCACAGATGATTTATCTGAGCTCGCACGTTACTTCGGGAAGCAATGGGCTATTTTAATTGAGTAATATTTTGTCAAACAAGTATAAAATTCAATCTTTATTTTTGTATGAAACACTTTTTTTTAACTAGGAGCCAAAATAACACTTACACTACTTACTATCTTTATTAAAAAAAAAATAAAAATAATCAACTATCTTCATTAAAAAAAAAACTAAAACAAAATTAACCATGTAATAACAAAATAACGATAGAGGTGTAATTGGTGTAATAAAGTACAAACAGCCATTGAAATTCTATAGCAGAATAATAAATAGAGAAAGCATTTAAACTCCTTAGGGTTTAAAATAGGGGACGGAGTATTTAATGTAACCAATGAGATAAAATTTTAGTTGATTTTGTTGTTACCTTAAGTCAAGTCGACGCCTTTTATCACTACTTTAATAAAATGCAAAATCTAATTTCAAAAAACTAAAAAGATTAAAAAAAAATTCACGTTCAAAAGTCGATAACAAGACATTGTTAAAGAAATTATTTTATTCTGTACATTTTTTTTAAATTGTTTACTGTAAAGTTAATTTGATTATTTTTGCAATAAGAAGTATTAATATTAATACGTTATTTTTCGCGTAATAAAGAAAAGCGTAATATTTAAAAAGATACGTTGTTTACATGGTTTTATTTGGTAAAATCATGCTGTATTATACATACATATTATAATTGTAGCAAGAATGGGTGGGCCCATTCGGGGAAGGACCATGCTCTCAGAGAATACCAGCGTAAAATATCAGCTTATTGCTACTGTATAAAAGCTTTTAAAAAATATTACTTTGCAAACATCCGCGCTTTAAAATAAAATGATGTGTCTTACCTAGTATGAAGAGCACCTCCCGGCCCCCCTTAATTACGTGCACTATCCCCGTCACCACTAATCCCAGCACCGCTACTCCCAACCCCACTACACTAGGCAAGACACACCACTTAGGACAATACGACACGTGCTTCGCCTCTACATTAAATTGATTTCCGCAAAGTAACGCCTGTAAGGCCTTAACAGTGGTTGAAATGCCTAAATCTTGGATATTTAAGTAAAAAAATCTCAATAACTATTCATTTAATCCACAAAGAAAAAATACAGCGTAACAGAAGAGGATTCGGTAAATGTTTTAATTGAACAAAATTGTATTATTGTTAACCCCTTATTAGAAAAATATCCCCAAAGAGTAACCTATCTTTTTCATATTTTGCAAAATTTCTCCAAAACGGCACAAGCTTTTTAAATAGTTCTTACACTAAAAAAAAGGTCTTAAAAATATTAATATTTTTCATTAAGAGTTTTATTTTTATTCCCCGTTTAAGAAGAGAATATATCATTTTTCCCTGAAATTGAATATATTTACGCGAGCGCGCATGCTCCGTCGCCCTGTCAGCCTGTCACAGTCCGTTTTCGGACATTGTCGAGGGTGGACCGCGCGTCGGTGTTGGGGCGACTTCGTTCAATTATATATTAGTTTTTTAAAAGTTTATACTCAATTATAAATATTTATATGACTAGAAATACTTAATTTAGTTAATATCTGTATACTGGTAACTGTAAATATTATTTTCTTAATAAATTAATTTTTAAAGTGCCCAAAGAAGAAGAAATTTTTGCGGCGACGTTGATTAGTGAAATTGAAAAATGCATTTTTATATAATTTAGATGTGGAACGACCAACATGCTCTCCTTACTTAGATTTCGATAGTTTTTAATACCTTTGTAATTTTATTGTTGCATATTTTTATTAATTAATTGATACTGAATTTTATAATTATGTATTACAATAAAACGCTGTTTTTATGAGTATGACTTTATAAAATATTATTGGGGAGGGAAATATAGATACAGATACTTACATTTAGGTACACTGTTATCAAATTAAATCACAAAATTTAAATAAATAAAAAAAATGGTGCTTCCCTAAGTATAAATAACTATATAAAGATATCCTTGGGTTTTGTTTTTTTTTTATGTTAGACAAACTATCATCCGAAAAATGTAAAAATTTTAAATTGGAGAGGGGTTTCTCTACGTGATAAAGTTAAAAATGAAGATATTCGCAGTAGAACCAGAGTAACTGACATAGCCCAACGGAATATTACAGTGAAATGGCAATGGGCTGGCTATATAACTTGGAAAACAGATAAAAAATAGGAAGAAGGGTTCTCGAGTGGCAACTTCCTATAGGTAAGCGAAGTAGTACTCAAACTTTATTCCTCTTCACGTATTCTCATACGCTTTTCTTCACACACACACACACTCTCACACACACACACACACACACACACACACACACACACACACACACACACAAAAGTAGGTCGCAAATAATACTTACCTAGTACTATTAGGCAAGAGTGAATAGGTTTTTGTTAAGTCAGTGCAATTCACCATCTTAGGCTACATAACCACTTACCGATGGGATTGTAGTTGCTTTACTACTTGCTGGGTAAAAATAGTAAAAAAAAAATTTACCCTGTGAAAGTTTGCATTTAGATATAATTTTTCTAACCAACCATAAAAATATGATGAGAATATGCATATCAGTATAAAGGTTGCCCCACACGGGACAGTAATAATATAATATTATATCTTCCATTATCTACGCATGAAAACTTTTATAATCTCTAAATCCCGAGGTATGTTCATATTAAGAGGCTGAATAGAGCCACATTGATATGCATTCGGATCGTTTTGTAATTTCACATCATTATCGAAAAAACATTGTACGTATTTCAGGTGGTGGTTTGCCAAACACGATTCCATAAAAATTCACTCAATAGAAAATAATTGCAAAGTTGCTTCTGAAAATACGAGTACTTACATTTTCAACGTCAATTTTTTCTTACGTGGTAGAGCCATGCTGCAGCTATATTAGTAATAGGTAGGTATAGTTGTAGCACGAATGGGTCGACTCGACCGGGGTAG
The DNA here is from genome assembly GCA_033319125.1 of Parnassius glacialis. NCBI lineage: Eukaryota > Metazoa > Arthropoda > Insecta > Lepidoptera > Papilionidae > Parnassius > Parnassius glacialis. Next base: position 5,069,189 of record JAVANC010000028.1, on the reverse strand, counting down.
GGCCACGTTCTCACGGAATACCATGTAAAATAGCAGTATAACCCTGCTGTGTTTGGTATGGTGAGTGTAGAGAACCGGAGAACCTTTTTACTGGAAACGAGGCATTACATCTTAGTCCTCACGGGTGACAACGCATCTACATTTTGATACGTAATCGAGAATAGTTGTAGATGACTATGAGCCGTAGCAACCACTTACTATCAGGTGGACTGTGTGCTCGTTTGTCACCCTTATTCTATTAAAAAAACTTTCTGAGATTTCAGTAAAATAATGTTAAGTATTGTAAGCACTCGTACAATTATATATCTCATGTTAATAAAGCTATTGGGCTATTTTGATTTTTAATAAAGTGATTTTACTTTATAGGTTAAATAATTTATTTACACTTCTATATCAAGAACCGTTTTTCTGTCACTCCTATTGAATTTGACAGTGCTTACTGAAATTTAGCATCTTTAGATGGATCAGAATCGCGCGCTGATCCGGCTGTTAGATATTGCAAAAATAATCGAAAATATTTATTTTTATTTTCATGCCGCAGACTACCTTGTTTTATTTTATTACGGTCAAATAATATTTTTTACTTTATAAAGCAAGTATTTACAAATATTTTCATTCTTTGTTATTCTATTGTCTTCAGTTATTATCACGTCTTAGCTTTATACCAAGAATTACATTAGAAATTCTTGATGGGATGCGATGTAACGCGCATAATTTATTTTCACCAAGAACTATAATATATATATTTGTTTTTTTTACCAGTAGAGTTTCAACACAATCTTAAAAAAGTTCAATGAATTAAAAAAAATGCCGTTAATTATATAATTTTAAGTCAGTGTTTTACATTTAAAGATCAGTTATAAAGAGCCAAAATTCTTATTTTCATTTTGATTAATTTAATTCGAGAATACAATAAATGTGAAAGGGATTTTATCTGCAATAATAATTTTCATCAAAAATAACATAGACTTATAAAAGTCAAATACACGGTCAATCATACTGAAGATTATCAATTGTACTACAAAATATTTAAAAGACTATTTCCAGTATAATGACCCGAAAATCATCATTAATGTTTGACTGGCACACTTAAAAGTGTTATCACATGGCTAAATGATTGACTATTATATTATGATAAGGTCATGCTTTTCTATAAAAAGTTGCAAGAATTTTTAAATTACGGACCTATTGGTTTGCTTTACTTTTCACTTAATTAGTGAAAAACAAGATGGACTGATCTAAAAGTTTACTTTCTTGTGTTAAAAGTGCTATTTAGAATTTTATGCAAATGATAACTAAAGTTTCTATATAAATAAGTGTAACATAGCGGGTATTATATTCAATGGTAGCTGGCATTTATATTTGCAAAGCCAGCATCATTTTCTGTACAGAAACCGGCAAAGTTTTGCTCAAGGCACTATAAACAAAGTAGCTGATAAAATGTTAGACTCATAACTGTTAACAAAAACTGTTTCTGCAAATGGTCTTATAGATAATAATAACTATTCCGCCGTGTTAGGTGAAGGAGAAGAGGTAAAATTTTGTTTTCGAAATGCGCAATCAATATTGTTTTGTCTGCAATTGAGCATAAAATAAAAAATAACTTCAGCCAAAGAGCATAACTGGCATTATACTCAGGCCCATCAATTGGTATGGAAAAAAATAATTTTACCAGGTTTAAAAAAATCAATCAAAATTCAAAAAAACATAAATATTAAAATCAAAAAATTAATATATGTATGTCTATACACATATATAATGATTTATGGCCGCTTAGTATAGTGCCACCAACTTATCTGTGAACTGACAGCTTGGCGCTTCTGTGCTGAAGTGTTGCCAGTTCGGGAATATTCCCATCTAAGGGTCTTATATTCCTACATAGAGTCCACATACTAGGGTAATAAATTAGTCACGGAATAAAAAGACTAGAACACAGATTTAACAGATATATGTCCAAGAACAAGAAGAAACAAAAATATAATAATTGAACAAATTAAACTTTAATTAAATAATATGCCATTATGCCTTTTTTACCGGGCATTGTAATTTGCGTTCCTGTGGTTTATGCGGTTTCCGGGTCTTTAACTATTTGGAAATGAATCCTTGACTAACATCTGAAAAAGAAATGAATTGCATTAATCAATCCATTTATCGGAAATACGAAAGGAAGGAACAAAACATAGCAATACTGACCTGTAGCAGCTGATACTCTTTTATAGAACTGATTGAAAGGCATTATCGGTGCTTGCCCTGGAGCTTCTTGCTCACAAAAGTTTAATACATTTAAAATAATGTTTCGGACATCACTTTTAATGGTTTTCGGCATTTTTTATTTTTCTTTAAACTCTCAAAACAATGACGTATCGAGTGACATATGATTAGATGGCTGCTGTAGTTCACAATTTTGCCGTAGCTGTCAGTTCACAGATAAGTTGGTGGGACTATAACTGTCGGTGACATCAGACAGTATAACATCTTACAGTCACGCCGAAACTAAGAGGAGAGAATCACTGTAGAAAAGGTAATAATTTATTGCGGAAATTTTGTGATAAAATTAAAAAAATTACAAACTTATCCAAGTTAATCGAACTTATCCTTATGTCTTACAAAAAAAAAATAATAATAAAATTGTCAGATGGCGTCAGTTTTTAAGAAGATATAACAAAAAGAAACAAAAAAATAAATTTAAAAAAAGTTCAGTATTTAATTGATTATATACCGCTGGCACTTAATCACGCTTTTCGAAACCACGCCAGTTGTAAACAATACTTGTGTGAAAAAAGAAAATCTTCTTTTCAAATTTCCGCCGAGTTGTGAGTAGAAAGCCAAATAGGTCATGTGTCAATTTTAATTAAATATATTTTATATGAAGTGTTCTTGACTACGTTTCATCAATTAACCATTGGTAAAAATTAAAACAGGAATTATACAATTGTATTTACAAGAAACATTATTAGTTGAACCTTGCAGCTTGTTCATTATTTTTATTATAAATGTATATATTATTGATAAATAGTTCCCATAATATTATGGATTATTTTTTATTTTGCCCTATCTGCAATGTTCTACGCTCTATAGAAAATGTGGCATATGACATAACTGACAATCTTTCGAACGTTTTATCTAGGTACAAAGATGTTTTATGTTTTCGTCGCCTCCACATGATATTTTTGTCAGCATAAGGTACCCTTCTGTATCTGAAACGAATATAAATATTGCTACAAAGTAAAGTAATAGGCTATACAAGTCCCTGTACTGGGCACATAACTCTTTTTTTATTTCTGAGAGGGTTTTAGGGCAAGGAAATACCCGCCAAACTGCCCCAATACGTGTTGACGAAAATTGCAATTACAAATTGCATTCGTGCTGTCGGGGATCAAACCCGGGAACAATTTACAGCGAATGATTTGACCCAGATCTACTAATACGATACAAATAAATACGATTTAACATATATAATAAAAAACTTTACGTACTTGAAACTTGAACACTTGATAGCTCGTGACGCCTACCGGACATAGCTACAGCACAATGTTATTGAAGATGCGTAACCACGACATAATTCTCAGTGATGCGCAAGCATAACAGGCAGTACGTCATTTTTATAATTGTCATCTCTGCAGTCTATTAATCTTTGCACTTTTATAAGTAATACAGAACGTAGTTGCTAGACGGTGTTGACGTTGGCTAAAATCTCTGCGATAGCCGTTTCGTCAAGGTCATTCAGGCTAGTTAAAGCCTTAATTATATTGCTACTGTGTTTCTTATGGTTGATGTAGAGAACCGTAGATCATTTTAATTGGAAACGAGGTATTCCACTTTCTTAAAGGTAACAATGCATCTGCATTTTGATCCTTAATTGAGTATAGATGTACCATCAGGTGGACTGTGTGCTCGTTTGTCACGCTTATTCTTTAGAAAAATATATATTATCTAATTTTCACAGATCTACTTGCAAACATAACAAGGCGTATTACTATTTGCAGACTTATATTATCATTGTTGCCCACCAGACTCCTTCTTCTCGCAATATGTTAAAAAATTATGTAACGTGTTTCGCGATATCGGGGTATTATAACAAATCTAGATATTACTCGGGTTAACGTTGAGCTCAAGATTTGTTTTACTAGCATTTTAATCTACTAATAAATGCAATAATTCCCAGGCATAGCTTGAAAGGTTTACTATTAATCTTGGCGCGGTATATTATTTTAGATCACATAACTTGAGTATTTTCTTGAGTCTGTCTCAATAGGTAACGTCTTTTTACATATTCCTGCCGCCAAACATCAGAGCTCGCAATGCAATGTTCCAGATTTAATGCTATAGAGAGCCAGTATAACTACAGGCTATAAGGCATTCCATCACACTTCTCAGAGGTAAAAACGAATCTGTAGTCATTTCTTTTAAAGTTGGCTGCAAGTTATTAATAGAAACAGACGTTATTTTGCGGAAATCTATTGTATTAAAAATGTTAAAAATTAAGGCCAAGATCCGCGTAATAAATTAAAATTACGTGCCTTACCTAGCTTGAAGAACAACCTTCTCTCTTCTTCTATTGTCTATTTCACCAGTTTCGTTTACTGTGGAACTTTTATTATCAACTGTGGTGTGTTCTTCCTATAGCAGTGGTAATAAGAGTAGTCGTTTGGGATTTGTGGTGATGGGAATAATGCACACAGTAATTTTATTATATTATGCGGCTCTTTGCTACTTATTTTTTAATATAATTGACTACATTGTTAGTGTTTTCAGACAAACTTAAACTGCAGTAGCCAATTACCATCAGGTGAGGCGTGAGCATTGGTCCCTTTAGATATATGAAGAAAACTTATTCCTGATACTAGCCTCACAAAATGTAGGAACAATAGGTACAATTTTAAATTGCGGTACACAGATGTTTCAAAGGATGGTATGATAATGAATAGGAAAAATTTATACAGAAAATAATTTGTTCAGACACAGACATGACAAATTAATACGTTGTATGCCTTTGAGGTGTAATTTTCGAGTGACTACACAAACAAGCTTCTAGGTTTGACAAATAATAACGGAGTCCGGTTTCATCAAAGGCATATATCACGTCGCCTCCAGAATCACGCGTCACAAAAACACAAAACATGTTCCCGCTGTCACGCGAGGGGATCGCAAGTAAACATTCATCAAGCGTTTCTTATTAAATGACGAATAGTTTTTTTAAAATTTGTCGTATATTACAAAATTTTTAAACAAAATGAAAAACTTGTTTTTCTTATATATTTATAACAAGGTTGACATACATGCAAATAGTATACCTGTGAGTAGATGCTGTGGCCCATTGACATCTAAATTTATACTAAATTAATAATCAAATGCCATTCATTGTCATCCCTGAGAACTAAGGTAGAATGTCTCATTTCCAGTAAAAAGGGTACAGCAAATTATGGAATAAGTAGAACCTTTATACAAACTCACTATTAGACTGTTTCTGTATCTTGTTTTGTGTACATTAATAAATTAAAAAAGGATCTCTAGTTATCTATAGTTACTCTCACAGAATAAAATAACAATAGCACAGCAACAATGCAACATCACAAACACTCACGCCTATCAACCAGAGGGTTTGGGAGAGATTACGGACTCCCATTTGACACGAACCTTACACACTTTTCTCGCCTCCTTTACATCCATATGTTTACGCATATATGCTCCTTTATTAAAGGTTTTAACAGTGGTAGAGCCACGCGGCAGCTTTTGCTGTCACACGGATGGGCCGGCTCGAACCGGGGTGGTACCACGACCTCACAGAAAACCAGCGTGAAGTAGAGGTTTACCTCTGCGTTTCGCTTGGTGAGTGCAGGTGGCCGGAGGCCCTTTTTACTGGAAATGAGGCGTTCCATTTTGGTCCTCACGGGTGACAACGCATCTACATTTTGAATTGTAATAGAGGATAGATGTAGATGTCTATGGGCCGCAGCAACCACTTACCATCAGGTGGACTGTGTGCTCGTTTGTCACCCTTATCCTTAATAAGTCCTTGCAGGGCAACAATACTCATATTGTTGCCCTGCAAGGACTTATTAAGATAATTTAATATCTGAAATATGTCACAGAGATAATATGCCAATTTTATTATAAACTCTGTATTAATTAAGTTCTGCGCATCGTTGTGTGATTCTGTCTGTAGATAAGTATAGAACTCATTCCGTAGTACGTATCCACATGCTAGTACATTGTCTTTGGACAACCAACGAGAGTTAAAATAATAAATTAAAGAAATATGCTCGGCACCAAATTCTTCACAAAGCTTATGGAAAAATCTCGCTTTCACGGGTCATGTTTTAATGTAGTTTACCACTTTGATAATAATATCCATCACAAAATTTAATTCAGGTGTAATTTTCTTTGCAGCTAAAGCCTTTCTATGAATGACACAGTGTGTCCATTTTACATACGGAGCCTTGGTTTTGATGAGAGCTTGTAGCCCTTCATACTGTCCAGACATCGCTCGAGCACCATCCGTACACACACTCACACAGTTCTCCCATTTAATATTATTTTCGATCATGTATGATTTTAAGATCTAAAATAGATCTGTAGCCTTACCACCACCAGACCCGGAACAATTATTTGTAGGCCATACAAATACTTGTTCCGTGCGGGATTCTAACCCGCGCCCCCCAGCGCAAGCAACTCATTGCTAAGCCACTGCGCCACGGAGCCGTTTGTGAATCAAAATGCAGATTCGTTGCCACCCGTGACGACTAACATGGAATGCCTCGTTTCCAGTATAAAGGGTCTCCGGTTCTCTACACTCACCATATGAAACAGCAGTTTTAAGCTGCTATTTGATGCTGGTATTCTGTGAGAGCGTGGTCCTTCCCCGGTTGAGCCGACCCATTCGTGCTACAACTATACTACTAATACAGTTGCAGCATGGCTCTACCACGTAAAAAGTTTTTCGGCTTACCTTGTAAGTTACTGTGAGTTGTTTCCAAATGACGTTTTAGTTTATTGGGAAGCAGTCTTTCAGCTGCCAACACTTTATGATAAACAAAACATTGAGGAACTTCTACATTCCCTTTAGTGATGTAGGCAAATCCGAAATTCAAATACTGGTCGTCATATTTTCTACACTTTTTCGTTTTTCAAAGTTTCTTTACTGCTTTCTACTGAGTCTTCACTTTGTTTTCTAAAATTCTAAAATTATCCATAGTTAATATATAAATATGTCAATATATGCATATATAAACTCCGCGTGCGTAATTAAAACAAAAGTTTGACTGACTGAAACAATATGTATGCGAGGGGGAAAGGGAAATAAACTGAGGCAGGTCGACGCCGGCGCCGGCCGGCTGCCCGCGATCGACAGAGCAGAATCAGAATGAGCGCGGCGCTCATTTGACTCGGTCGCATCGACACGGCCAATCTGTAAACGCCTCATGACAACCATGGGATAGAGCCGCGACGCCTCAGGGCGTCGCGACGCACGGTTAGGGAAGCTCTGGTCTGGGGCATACCTTTCCGACTCTGCCGGTCACTTTTGCAACATAAATTTGCTTTGTCACTCTTTCTTAGTTTATTATTTCTACATGACCAAACCACCGAAGCATTCCTTTCTTAATCCTGGTCACAATTAAAAATAAGATATATAGAAAAGTGTGGTTTGCACCACATTTCTCTATTATCACACAATTTTTCATCCTGTAATTCAGATTCAGCCCTAGCATACTCCTTAATGATTGCATTTCTACAGCATTTATTCTACTCTCGTGTATCTTCTGCCTGACCTAACTTTCATTACTGTACATTAAAGTTGTTATTAACACAGCATTTTGAATTGCTATACGTGCCTTATAAGATACATTCTGACTTTTTATAATAGCGTGTAGAGCCCATTCACTTTATTTCCTGTGTTCACTCGTCGTTCACCTTTTTAAACTCGAAACTTCGTCATTCAGCATACAACCATCATATAAAAGACAAGTCTCGTATATCATTCATTCTAGGCAGTTGTGAATTTCCTTTGGCAGTTGTTACAAGTTTCCAGAACATTTAAATATTTGCCTGGAAGTTATCAGATATCCTTCTATCATTTTTATCCGTTATTTCTTGCATTTTCCTTTCAACAAATTCTTTTACTCTCTTATTTATACGTCTATAGTCTGCCTTTTTTCTTTCAATCTCATCATTCATACCGCCAGAGTTACCTGCTTAGTAAATCTAGCATGACCTCTTCTTTGCTTCAACTTGCTTACGTACCTCATAATCCTACTACAACGTATTATTTTTCCTTTCATTAGTTATTTTACTTACACCACTCATTTCTGTGCCTGCATCCACCAAAACTTTCTTAAAATTATTCCATACAGTCTTCAAGTGTTAATCATTCATACACAATTCATTCAAACCGCTTTTATTTTTCTTCAGTCTACATTTATACTTTTCTTTCACACCTACATCTTCTAACCTCTCTATTCTTATAAGCTGTAACGCAGTGGTAGACACAGATGCCCGATGCCGCTAACGCCTGAATAGACATTTAATTCGGCATAAGACCAAGTAACGATCCGTCCCTTCGTTGAACCCCCGGTATACTTTTGTATCTAACACTGCGCTCCTCACACCCAATAAGATTTCGATAATGATTTTGTATAATTTTCAGTTAAATATGAATAAATTGTTGATTTATAATATTTGTAAAAGAGATGTTATAACCTCATCTATCGGAAGCAATTAAATTTCCCACAGTCACTTGTGAAACGTTAGAATAATATTATGGAAGCATAAATGGAAAATTGAATGTTTAATGATTGCTTATATTCACGCGCACATTTAAACATTTAATGAAATTAGCTTTATGGATTTTAAAACGTTTAATTAACTTATTTTCTTATGTATTCAACATAAGCAAATTAAATATCCCACTTGGTAAGGGTAATGACATGATGCTTATTAAAAACTAATATTAATAAATGCATGTATGTACACACAAAAATTAGTATTATATAGTTTCACAACCTTTTCTATAGAATAAGGTTAACAAACAAGCACACGGTTTACCTGATATATGATATATAAGTAGATGCAATTTCTAAGGGCTAAGATGAAATACCTCGTTTCGAAAAAATGTTTCCGGTACTCTACGCTCAACGTACGAATTGCAGCAGCATTAACTTCTATTTTACGCTATTATTCTGTGAGAGCGTGATGCTGTCCTGGTCAAGCCGACGCATTCGTGCTACAGACATAATAATTTAGCTGCAGCAAGGATAGTCGTTTTTTACTACACGCTAGGTACAGTTGGCACATTCTTTGTTATAAATCTATGGTAACAATACGCCACAAACCAATATGGGAATCTTTTTATATTTTATTTTACATTACATAACCTCGTTTCTCTATACACTTTTGAATATTAGCTGGGTGAAACGCGGAATATTAGCCTCTTCACGAAAGTAAAAAAATTAAAGTTACAACCTATATACGTCCCACTGCTGGGCACAGGCCACTACTGGGTTTTAGGGAAAGAAAGTGCCTACCGCACTGCCCCAATGCGTGTTGCCGAACTTCAGATGTCTTCGAAATATTTTTTTTTTATTTCTCAGACATGCTGGTTTCCTCACGATTTTTCCCTCACCGCCGAGAACATGTAAAAAAAAACTCAGAATTAAAATTAACAATTTCATTGAGATGATTCAAGAACCCGGGTTGCTCGCGTACTATGAAATTTATAGCGAATGTTAGCCATTTGATCCACTCTTTACAAGCTCGTATAAAATTCAAAAGATCACGAACAGCGAATCGTTTTGTACCTGAAAGACAAAGGTGTTCACAAGTTACGAATACAATTATGCACCTTAATAAGGTTTCTTCTTCTGCGATAAACTTGTACAGATCCCTGCCATCTCGACTTGAATCCCACCGGTCCTGCCAATTGGTAACGACAGTCGCCATCATCTCCCTCTTTTTCTTCCTGCACTCCTTATCGACTAAACCCGTCCCCTCTTCGTCGACTCGTCTAAGAAGTGTAAGAGTTTGAAGACATGTGAAGTTCACCACCAAGCATTAGGGCAGCGCGGTGGACAATTCCTTGCCATAAAACCCTCTCAGAAATGAGAGGAGGCCTGTGCCCAGTAGTGGGACGTAAATAGGCTGCAACTTTACTTTACTTTATCTTTTACGACTCCACGGGATGATATATGGAGTAGTGGATTATCTTCAACGCAACTACATGGCACTTTTATTGATCTTCTAAGTAGCTTAGGTTAATCTTTCTCACCTTTGTTATATGAAACGTTCACTCAGAGACGGATTAATTTAATGACTCAACATGTCTGTTTTAACGAGGCTTATAAAGTAAGTCACAGTAAGTTGATTGCGGCATTTTGTGTATTAAAGGAAAAGTGTATCTTTTTTTTAGGGATAAGGGTGACAAACGAGCACACAGTCCACCTGATGGTAAGTGGTTGCTGTGGCCCATAGACATCTACATCTATCCTCTATTCCAAATCAAATGTAGATGCGTTGTCACCCGCGAGGACTAAGATTGAATGCCTCATTTCCAGTAAAAAGGGCCTCCGGCCACCTGCACTCACCAAGCGAAACGCAGAGGTAAACCTCTACTTCACGCTGGTTTTCTGTGAGGTCGTGGTACCACCCCGGTTCGAGCCGGCCCATCCGTGCGACAGCAAAAGCTGCCGCGTGGCTCTACCACTGTTATTGCACTGTATTTTTCTTTTCAGTTTCAAATTTTTTGAATTCTTCGCATTCAGTGGTATGCACAGACTTTAAATGACTTTTTAACGAAGTAGTCGTACCTCCCTTTCGTGAATATATCTTCTCACATAGTTAACACTTTGCCGTATTCTCAGAAACTTCATTGAAATAATTTCAAATGGAACTTGATTTTGGCTTCACTGTCCAATATATCTCAATAATGTCCAAAATAATTTTGTTACACGTCAAATAAAACACTACCAAAACTAATCAAAACTCGCATAGATATAAATGGAGCGCGAACGCACAACTTGCCAATTCCCAAATACGAAACAAAACATCAAGATAAAGAGTAATCGACCGAAGGCACGAGGGGAGGGAGGTTCCCGGGGCGATAAGTATAAATTTTTTTGTTCACGCTGATCGCGGCCGCCGCCATCACTGTGCCTATACTGTGTATATACCTTCAATATATAACTTCCGATTAAAATTTAACGAAACCGAAATCGGAGTCGGAGGTGCAAAATCAATCGGAAGTTCCAAAATTTCGGAATCGGAATCGAACCTCCGTAACATCTCTACTGCCTACCTATAGACCTGACATAGGAAGGAAAAGCATTAAGTTTGAGAGGGCGCAACTTTACAACAAGCTGCCTAATGATGTGAAAGAGTGCAGCGCTATTGCATTATTCAAAAGACGCCGGTTAAATTACTTATCCTAATTTTTACTAATTTTTGAATGCAGATTTTTTATATTTGTTAAATGTTAAGTTAAAGTGTCATTAAAAGTCTGTGCATACCACTGAATGCGAAGAATTTAAAAATTTGAAACTGAAAAGAAAAATACAGTGCAATAGACCTGTCCTTAACACATCTCTTCTGCCTCCACCTTCGATTCCGGTTCCGA
>JAVANC010000028.1:4987795-5057484 GCA_033319125.1 Parnassius glacialis | reverse complement strand
CTTGGCTGATCCTGAGTTTTATAACAGTCGTCCCGTGGACTTACTCCTTCGGTGCTGATATTTTATTCTATGATCATGTTAAGTGGCATTTCAAAAGGAAATTCATCTCAGCCTATCGCACAACAAACGCAGCTAGGGTGGTTGTTGTGTGGTAATGTTAAAACATTTCAATGTAATGTTATCACAAACGACATTGAAAACATTCAGAAATTCTGGGCAAATAGAACAAATAACGGAACATCCAGGTTGTCCTTAGAAGAACAGCATTGTATACCAATACTATACTTCAACTACAAAACGTCATGAAAATGGTCGTTATGAGGTAAGGCTACCCCTAAAACCCGAAATTAAAACAAAATTGGGATCAACAAAATCAATGGCAATTGCACAGTTTCGGAATTTGGAAAGAAAACTTGTAAAAAATGATAATTTCGCGGAAAAATATAAAGCCTTTATTAAAGAGTATGAACAATTGAATCATATGAAACAATCAGACGGTCATAGTACGATGCCGGAGTGTTATCTTCCTCACCACGGTGTAGCGCGTGTCGAGTCAATGACCACAAGCCTCCGGGTCGTTTTAACGCATCAGCAAAAACTTCGAGTGGATATAGTCTTAATGATTTAATGTATAAAGGGCCTAATTTATAACAAGATTTACAGTGTTTATTATTAAAATGGCGTCAATATAAATATGCTTTCACCGCTGATATTGAGAAAATGTATCGGCAGATTTATGATAAATGAACAAGACCAGCGTTACCAGAAAAAAATTTGGTGGGAGAGCAACGTAAAATCTTGACCTTTATTCCATAAAATTTTTTATTATCCATATATATCCATATATCCATTAAAATTATCCATAGGTCGCTGGTTCAAATCCGGCTCGAAGGACCAAAAATGTTCGGGTATTGAACGAATGTTCAATAATAATTTAAATTTTATGTTAAAAAAGTTTAATAAACAAATAAAAATATAAGATTAAAATATGTTGAATAATTCTAAATGTTAATGTTAATGTTATAATGTTAAATGTTATGTTGATGAGTTCGCGTCCGTCGCGGTTACGGTAAAATCGTGAACTAACTCAGTTTTTCTAATTGTCAAACTAAGCAATGCAATCGCTATATATTGCGTAAAATGTTAACGCAGCAGAAATGTACGGTTGGACCGTACAGCTGCCTTAACTAGCATCGGAATCCTCGGCGTCGACATATCAAATAGTGTGCAGTTTCGTGGTTACTTGGAAGGGAAGGCCAAATTTGCCTCTAAAAAGCTTGGCGTGCTCAGCAGAGTGAGACAGTATTTCATGCCAGCACATCGCTTGCAACTTTATAAAGCGCAAGTTCGGCCTCACATGGAATACTGTTCTCATCTCTGGGCCGAAGCACCCCAGTGCCAGCTCCTTCATCTGGACCGCATACAGCGTAGAGCGGTTCGAATAGTTGACGACTGAGTTCTTCCTCATCGGCTCGATACACTGGCACTGCGTAGGGATGTTGCATCCCTTTGCATTTTCCATCGAATTTACCACGGAGTGTGCTCTGAGAAATTGTTCAGATTCATTCCAGCCGCTACATTTCATGAACGCACATTGCGTCAAAATTCACGATACCATCCTCACCATCTGGATGCTTGACGGTCCACGACTGTGCATTTTACTAGGAGTTTTCTTCATCATACCACATCTCTGTGGAATTGTTTACCACCGGCGATTTTTCCAGACCGATATGACTTAGGGACCTTCAAGAAAAGAGCTTACACCATTCTAAAAGGCCGGCAACACATCTGCAATTCCCCAAGTGTTACGGTTGTTCAAGGGCGGCGGTAATTACCGCCGCCCGGCCGCATGCTAGTTTGCCCCCTCTTCTATAAAAAGAAATACATTATCCGTGCGGGATTCAATACTAAGCCACTGAGCCACGGATACCGTTCATCAGATTGTGGTAATACTTTGTCAATTTATTACTTACACTTGCGCGAAGGTTATAGGTACAGTACAATTAACTTACCTTATTTGAAAGTCATAACATAAAATTAAAATTTAATGAATATAAATGTTATCATTCCTACTTAAAAAATATAACTATTTCAAATTTAAATTAATACTTCCACAACAATTTCTTCTGAGGCAGCAATGCGTTGAGTACCAGCCAGTAAAGAATAAAAATAAAATGAATTTATGCACAAAATGTAGCACACAGACAAACTACTTATTTTATTAAAGTTAAAGAAATTCTTGAAATTTACTGAGAGAAACCACTTCTTAGCTCTCATAGTCGTACAACACAGATCAGATTTCATGGAATATAACTGAACAAGTAAGAGAGCTCTCTTAACTGGTAAGTAGAGTATTCTAAGAATGCAGTTCATAAATCAAGATCTACTTCAGATAAATATCCTCGCATTTCTAAATAAGACATTTCCTTGCTCTAATTCTTAAGTTGCTTGCAAATTGGGTATATCATTTTTTGACTCATTGTAAAGGTAGCTTCTTCAATACAATATCAAATTCAATTCCAGTATTGGTAGGGGCCTCAATAATTGTAAGATTTTTAACTTAATAGTTATTAAACGTTTTGTTTGGTTGCAGTACGAGTGTCACCTACAATACAATCTGCTTTTTGACTGCTTCGTTGGTCGAGTAGTCATGAGGTCCCAGTTCGAAATAAAGGGCGGGCTATAATCATTTAATGGGCTTTTCTGTCATGAAATTCCTGTAGCATTCCGTACTCAGAAAGTTGATGGTGTTTCAATACATAAATTCGTTGGTCATGTACCTGATCGTGTCGGTTTGCCGTCCTATCGGACTATGAGAGTGAGGGAATAGAAAGTGCCCTTTTGTTTGAACATACACTTGAACACAATGATATTGTCTTGCGCAGATGGCTAATCTCCGTTGAGACTGGACGCCTTGATCGAAATTCGTTATGGAGGACAATACGACCCAAAGGATACATTCTCAAGAAATAACAGCTTATCGCTGCTTTGTTTGGTATGCTGCGTGTAGAGAACCATAGACCCTTTTTACTGGAAACGAGGCATTTCAACTTAGTCCTGAGGGGTGACAATGCATCTTAATTTTGATACTTAATTAGGGATAAATGTAGATGTCTGGCCACATGGATGATGGGCCACAGTATTATTTTACCGCCAGGTGAACTGTGTGCTCGTTTATTAACCTTATTCAGAAAAAAAAATACTAATTTAAAGCAGATTGTGCTCTAAAATTTAGGTTTCATCAAATCATCAAAATTAGAATGACATCATCACCACCAATACTTGCACTAAATAATAATCCATCCAGTTTAAATCCATTCCTTAATAACAATTTAACTAACAATGGCAATCTAAAATTTGTTCATTTCCTTCAATTTATGTTCGAATATTTGTCTCTCTGACCATCCTTTGTGTTTAACTGGTTGGCAACATCCAACGCAACATATTACATTATGTATATTCAAACAGTGGTAGAGCCACGCGGCAGCGTTTGCTGTCGCACGGATGGGCCGGCTCGAACCGGGGTGGTACCATGACCTCACAGAAAACCAGCGTGAAGTAGAGGTTTACCTCTGCGTTTCGCTTGGTGAGTGCAGGTGGCCGGAGGCCCTTTTTACTGGAAATGAGGCATTCCATCTTAGTCCTCACGGGTGACAACGCATCTACATTTTGATTTGTAATAGAGGATAGATGTAGATGTCTATGGGCCGCAGCAACCACTTACCATCAGGTGGACTGTGTGCTCGTTTGTCACCCTTATCCTATAAAAAAAATACAATAGCAGTAGCGACCACCCCGGCTTCACACAGGTGCAATATGTATGTGGTGTCATTTATGTTTAAATAACCGGCCAAGTATGAGTCGGACTCACGCATGAAGGGTTCCGTACCATCGTTAAACAAGTTTCTAGTAGGAGATCCCCCTTTAATTCTAAATTTATCTTTATTTTTATTATTTGTTGTTATAGCGGAAAAGAAAGACATATTCTGTGAAAATTTAAACAGTCTAAATATTATGGATCATGAGATAAAGCCCATCGACAGACAGACGAATGAACAGCGGAGGCTTATTAATAGGATCCTATTCGTTATTACTGTTACCTTTCGGGTACAGATCCCTAAAAATCACGACCGACTTTAGGTTTGTTGCTTTGGTTAAATAAATTATCGTTACTTAAAGTGCGCTTAGCAAGAATATATTATATTTATTTTATAAAGTTTATTATTACGTATTAGGTTTTTTTAAGATTTTACATGCAGACTTCATTGTAAAATTTAGATGGATTAAGTTTCCTTAATAAAATAATAGCACATTCTTCTTTTAAAATCAATTTATGTGAGGGCAATCCAGAGGTTGACAAGGAATTGAGAACTTTTGTTTCGAAATGAACAGCCTCTTCTTGATCGAGCACAGTGCCAATGTACAATGGTGTATGTGAACTCCCGTCTATAACTTATTCTTATGGCGTAATTGTACACTCTTGTAAATACAGTAGTATTAAAACTTCTGTCTATGAGAGTAACAAATTAATTTGTTATCAATACGTGTAAAAAAAAGAAAAATATTTGGTGCAGTAGAAGAACGATTAAAAGGGAATATTTAAATATTACAAATTATCAACGAAATAATAGTGATACTGAAGAATATAGAAATACTTTAATAAATCAGACAAGCTACAGTCAAGCGTCAATTCCATCGATGGCTAACAAAGAGGGTTCCGTAACAAAAGCATTAAACAGTGTTAATCATGTTCATAGTTATGTCAAATGTAACTTAGTTTTTGGCACCTGATTATGATAAATTATCATGCAGCAGCACAAGTAGTTCAAATGATGATAACAGCGAATTTTCAAAAAATCTATTATTTCGCCAGCAAATAAAGAATTGGGCCACAGAAATAAATATATCTTAAGTAGCTTTAAATGATTAAGCTACAATTGCAAACTGTAGATTATATTAGCTAGATATATTAGCATCTAATCGCTTTTTGAGCCATCTTAACACGCCTTTTGATTCTCACAAACTTGGTACAATTAAATGAAATTTTTCCATTTCTCTATGGTTTCCAAAATTTTAAACTGCATATTTTCCTAAAAAGTAAAATAAAACCAGTATAATATACACAACACAGTAAAATTACTTCACAACACAGTAAAATTACTTCACAATAAGTTAACTTAGGTATCGAAAAAATATCTACTGTCTATAATTTGTCAAAATAAATATCAGAGTATTTTTCATTATGAAAGTACAAGACACCGCGGCTAAGGGACTCCTTTCGTCACAAATACTTCAATACTATCAATGAAACTATTTGTATATCAAATTGTACATGCCCTAAGCGCATTAAAAAGTTACGTTTAACATGAATATACATAAATTTTTAAAAGTAGTTTAAATACATACAAGTTAACTAATAACCTTATTATGATACTTCTAATTTTCCAATAGTTTTATGTCACACTTGGATTAAAAAAAGTTAGGAAAATCCAAAAGTGCACGACTCGTACTGCTCATATGATCATCATATCATCATTCAGGTCCCTCCATAAAGTCCAAGACGTATTTCAGTATTTTGTTATTTATATTGTTATTAGTAAACTTGTATGTATTTAAACTACTTTTAAAAATTTATATACTATATAATTATATAGTATATTATTTATAATATACTATATTTATAGTATTTTTACATGGCTGACGACTTCTCGCATCTTTTTACAATAGATACTTATTGCATGTTCAATTTCCGACAGAATAACTAATGTTTACAGAGTGAATATAAACGTTTTACACAACAATAAAACTATTATTATGTGCCGAAAGAAATTGCAGCATTGCTTATGAAGAAGCAGTGTGTACTCACCTTTATATTGATACTTACTCACGTCTATTGTAGATCTATCCATAGATAATGTTGTCATGGACTATCACCGCAAGGAGGGGATACACTGTTATATTAGTGTTCGGCGCCTGTTTGTGTCATTGCAGTCTTCACCAGGAAGGGCATTCCTGCGATGCTGTGTTTCCTTTCGGCACATAATAATTGTTTTATTGTTGTGTAAAACGTTTATATTATGTGTTTATCAGAAAACACATCATCGTTTATAAAGACGTGTTTGATAACTGCTGGTGACTAGAAATTAACAATAACACACGCAATGTTGAAATTATTGTTTAAGTAACTTTTGTAGACTATACCTCTATATTAGGTAGAAAGTAATTAAGACAAGTTTAAAATTATTAATAGTTTTACTCTTGTTTAAACATCATATAAAATAAATTTTCATGAACTAAATAAATTTAAATAATTAAACATAAATTGTACCTCCTTAACTTGACTCCATAAGCAAATATGTATTTTAAATCACAAATCACAATCAAACGAAACCATATAAAAGTAATAATAGTTTCAAAGAGGCTTAAAATTGTCTTAAATATAATTTCCGTTATTGCGTACCTGTGCATTAATCTCTCGGCAATAATGATTCATTAGTTTCCGAGCAGCTGTCCAATTGCCTCTCTCTAAAATTTCTTCAATTGGTCTGTTTTCAAGCCAGGCTAAGGATGCTACTGCAGATCGGCAAGAACCAGAAGGAGCATCTATTCCAGCATCCTTTAATACAGAGCGCACCCATCCACCTATCATTGTTCTGGATGCAGGTTTTGGAGTACCTCTGATAGAAATGAACAAATGTCCACCTATTTTGTCAGTCCGTCTTTCCTTAGTTGCCTGAATTAGGAGTCTTATCCATTTCACTGGACATAAGTTATTGTCCTCATTGGGAAAAAGCTTCCAACCAGACTGCCGCCTGGAACCGTTATCAGTTTTAGCTCCGAATACTGGCCATAAGTAGATCTCTCGCCCAGTGTCAGTAAAATACGGTTCTTTAATCCTCAATAACGTCAAGTCGTGTATTCTATGACCAGATATCAAAATAAAGATATTTGCAGTCCTTCTTACAATTTCAAATAGTGAGTCATCTTTTGGATTTTGCTTCAACCAGTCTACTACTTGCTTTACATCCCACTCTGACGATTTAAAATTAGGTGGTTTAGAATTATGGATAGCTTTAAGTATCTGCTTTACGAGAAAATTTGAGGATATGTCATTCTTCATTCCACAGAATGTTGCTACAGCTGATTTTTGTACCAAAATCGTACTGTATGCCAGACCCTCTTTTGAAAAAGTGTTAGCTAGGAACTGTGCCACCTCTTTTGGTCTGGGAGACTTTGGATTGACTTCTTTAGTTCTGCACCAAGCCATCCATCTCTTAAATGCTGGTTTATAGGTTTTCAGAGTAGATTGACGCCAGCTTAACTTAAGAAGATCTTTTTCCGCCTGGGACCAATATGCTAATTCATCTCCCCACCCCCAATTTTCCAAACCTTCAGGGTTAGCCGGTCTACTTGCGGAGGTGGAAGGCCTGTTGTGAGGTCCACTAACACTTCCTGTAACGAGGTCACAACCATTGGCTTGTCGAGTGCTTGTGCCTGAAGATTCGCTCTCCAAAACGGTTTCTCCCAATCAGGTGCTACTAACAGGAAGGTACCTCTCGACTTGTTGAGATGTGAGAGTACTCGCGGAATCAAGTTTGGTGGGGGGAGTATCCATTCCAATTGACAGTTCCACTCTCTTGAAAAGGCGTCTATGAACATTGCGGAAGAGTCTCGTGAATCTATTGTTATATAGTTTGGTACTATAGCGGATCTTTCTGATGCAAAGAGGTCTATATCTGGTTTGCCCCATCGCTTGAACACCTCTGATGTTGCCCGAGGTTTTAAATGCCTTTCTGGTACAGGACGTCTCTACGACAGTCTGTCTGCTATCGCGTTGTATCTGCTAGGGAGATATTGGGCTGAAAGTGTTATGTTCCACATGTCTATGATTTTCAGAAGTTGAAAAGTTAGAGATAGGAGTCCTATGGAATGCGTTCCTCATTCTTTGCGAATATATTCCATGACAGTTTTGTTGTCTGTTTGTAAAAGCACATGAGAGTCTGAGCATCTTTGCGTTCAACTTCATTACAAACAGTATGGCAAACATCTCTTTTTTGTTGCATTGCCAGGGCCTCTGGTAAGGTGCCCATGAACCTGACATGGTCTTTTTCTCCAGAACAGCGCCCCATCCGATGTCGGAGGCGTCTGTAGTCGGGAAGTGCGATACACTTTTTGTGTGAATAGGTGTTGTCAATGATAGGGCTCCCTGCCACCATTGGGCAGTCCAGGATTGCCCCCCGAGGGACTGGTCTTTTTGTTCTTACCTGATTTCCTGAGAATCGTCTTAGAAACATTTGTATACGGCGACAGTGAAGTCGACCGCGAAGTATTACATAACATGCAAAATTTAGTTGGCCCAGAAGGCTTTGTAATTGCCGAATATGGCAGGATTTCGTTGATAATATTTTTGTTATTGCAGTCAAGATTGATGTTTGCTTTTTGGCAGGAAGACTCATTACATTTCCGTCTGTATTCCATTTTATGCCTAGAAGGTCCTCTCTTGTTTGTGATCTTCATAAATGATGTTAAAAATTGTTTTAAAAATAGTCGGTTCCTTTTATATGCTGATGATCTCAAAATATATCAATGCATCGATAGGATTGAGGATCACTATTTGCTTCAAGAAGACCTTGACAGATTTAACAATTACTGTGCTCTTAATAATTTACGACTCAATTTAAATAAATGTAAAATAATCACTTTAACAAAAAAAACGGAATATAAGCTACTTTAACTATTCTCTTAAAGGTACATATATTGTAAGGGTGAATAATATAAGGGATTTGGGTATGACTTTTGATAGCAAATTACATTTTGATATTCATATACAAAACATAATTAGTAAAGCTTTTAAAATGTACGGACTTGTTATGCGTTCTTCTACTAAATTTAGAAACCCCACCACTTTAATCTATCTTTTTAAATCTTTGGTCAGAACCCATTTTATAAAAAATATAATCATAGCATTGAAATGATACAAAAAAAGTTCTTGCGTCGCGTTAACTACAAATATCACCGTAAGCGTTTATCGTATGTGCTCCTTTTAACAAAGTATAAACTCTCAGACTTATGGTCTAGACGCAGTCAACTTGAGGCAAGATTACTTTATGATCTGTGCAATAACAAGTATGATTTATCATCATCATTACAGCCCTTCACAAGTCCACTGCTGAACATAGGCCTCCCCCAAAGAATGCCACAAAGCACGGTCCTGAGCCATCTGCATTCATCGACTTCCTGCATATCTTACCAGGTCGTCACTCCATCTAGTGGGGGGACGCCATACACTTCGCTTTCCGGTACGAGGCTGCCACTCGAGAACCTTTCTTCCCCATCGATTGTCGATTCTTCGAGCTATATGGCCGGCCCATTGCCACTTCAGCTTACTAATCCGTTGGGCTATGTCGGTCACTCTAGTTCTACTGCGGATATCCTCATTTCTGAGTTTATCACGCAGAGAAACTCCGAGTATAGCCCTCTCTATAGCTCGCTGAGCGACCTTGAGCTTCCTCATCCGGCCGACTTATGCTGGCCGGACAAGTATGATTGCACAGATATAATTAATCGCATTAGTTACTCCGAACCACCTCGCGCACGTATGCGTTCTTGGCGTCCTCACTCACTCTTTGCTGTGTCAAGATCTCGGACAAACGCCGGTATCCGATCGCCCCTTCATCGTATGTTTGACACATACAATAAAAAAATTAATTCGGTAGATTTATTTTCTTCCAGTACCAGATCATACAATAGACAGATAGTTAACTTGCTATTAAACACTTAATGTCTGTTTTAAAGTCTTGAACACATTAACTACTAACACTAACTATAAATTATCTAACCAATGACTATATATGTACATGCACACCCACAAAAATATGCACACGCACGCGCATGCGCGCACACACATCCTAACTCACAAACACACAAAACTTTAACCTCTAATACATGTTTAACAATATTTTAGAAATTAAGGTACTTTATTTTTATAAAAATTAGGTACCTTCCTATGGGCCTTCCTTTAGCTTCCTTCCTATGGGCTTCCCGAGAAATTGTGCAAATGGATCACCAGTTTCCTTGCTGATCGGAGCATCAAGGTCGTAGTAGACGGTGAATGCTCTGATTTCAAGCCTATCAACGCTGGTGTTCCACAAGGCTGCTAAAATTTGGGTCGACCGCAAACCCAACACTGGGTCCGTGGCCTTGTTTCTGATTCTGACTAATTTAAATTCCTACGTGTTAAACTTATGTTACTGTAAGGGCTAATATATGGTGTTTTATGTTGTTTTGAGTTTAACAGGTTTCCTATTTGCGAAGTAGACACAACAATTAAATAAACGATTTTATTTATTAAAGGTTCACGAGAGAGGGAAAGGACAGGGATATAAAACAGTGTATAAAGAAAAGTATAACGAAGTAATATATTTAAATAGCAGTTTAATTTGCTGTGTTTAGTGTAGTGCGTTTGGAAAACCGTTTACTGCTAACATCTATTCCATCTCAAACGCATCAGTATTTTTGTTACTTAACCGAAGATTTTATACGTGGTAGAGCCATGCTGCAGCTATATTAGTAGTATAGTTGTAGCACGAATGGGTCGGCTCGACCGGGAAAGGACCACGCTCTCACAGAATACCAGCGTAAAATAGCATCTTAAAACTGCTGTGTTTCGTATGGTGAGTGTAAAGAACCGGAGACCCTTTTT
Organism: Parnassius glacialis; assembly: GCA_033319125.1. Lineage (NCBI taxonomy): Eukaryota > Metazoa > Arthropoda > Insecta > Lepidoptera > Papilionidae > Parnassius > Parnassius glacialis. The sequence goes on along the minus strand of JAVANC010000028.1, from coordinate 5,046,782 downwards.
ACTGGAAAACTTATTAATCTTATTTTTTTTTTATTATTAATCTTAGTCCTCACGGGTGAGAACGCGTCTGCATTTTGAATGGAGGATAGATGTAGATGTCTATAAGCCACAGCAACCACTTACCATCAGCTGGACTGTGTGCTCGTTTGTCACCCTATCCTATAAAAAAAAGATAGATGTGTGTTGGGTCACAATATTCACTTACCATCACTATGTGGTGGACTATGTGTTCGTTTGCCAACGCTATATTATAATAGAAATCGTGCGAGTCATGTTTTTAATTCACATAGTAATGCGCTATATTTATATTTATGGCCAATTTCCTTAAATCTAATGTAGGATTTTATTTCCTAAGGTTGTTCAGCGTTCTCGTTGATATATTAAAGACAGAAAAAATAATTAAAAAATAAGGTTAAACGAACAAAAGCGAAATATTCGGACTTGTTATAAAATATAATGAACTATTATTCCATTTTTAATCTAAAAATAAGAATCAAAATATAGGGCTATAAAGTGGGGTGGGACCACGCTCTCACAGAATACCAGCGTGAAATAGCAGCTTATTGCTGCTGTGTATTGTATGGTGAGTGTAAAGAACCAAAGACATTTTTATGGAAATGAGGCATTCCATTAGTTCTCAGAAATGACAACTCATCTGCTCTTTGATTATTAGAGAACAAATGTACACGATTATGGGCCACAGCATCTTACCATCAGAAAGACTTTGTGCTTATTTGTCACTTTTATAATAAAAAAAAAGTTAACACTACTCGTTTATGACTGCCAAGGATTCAACATTTTCCGTATATGCTCACACTAATTATCTTATCATATTCGGACTCTCCCGTTCTAAAATTAAACACTCAAAGCCTTTCATAATATTTTTGAAAGGATATTACGAGTATCATTTCTCGTTTTGCTTTAATTTGGATTTCACTCTCTCGGAGCTGGGTTAAAATTTCAAACAGTTTTTAATCTAAAAGAGCAACGAAAAAGCTATCCAAGAATTAGCCTCCATCGTTAATGGTTCATTTTTGCTTTTTAAACACTCAATGCTCAGTCTTTCCCTGGCTTACGCACAGATACACCCAAAGACTCCAAGCTAAACTAATCGTTAATTAATCTTTCTATATCCTCTTCTCTTTTGGTTTAGATTCGTAAGCTGTCAAAGCATTTCACGGAGATACTAAAAAATTATAACATTGTCAACCTTGTTACCTGTGAAAACGAATAAATGAATTGATTCATTGATTAAAATTTTTTTTCTCTAAGGGATTCCTTTGAATCTAGATTATAAGTTGCTCTTATGGTTTTCTTTTGCAAAACAATGATAGTTTCAATGTTAGTCGCATTACCCCATAGCAAGATTCCGTATGACATTATGCTGTGGAAATTACTAAAATAAACTACTCTAGCTGTTTAATCACATGTAAGGCCTCATATCTTTTTTACAGCATATGCCTTTTTCGGGGAAACGAGCATACGGCTCACCTGATGGTAAATGACTACCGAGGCCCAAGAATAAACAACACAAATATTAAACAGTGGTAGAGCCACGCGGCAGCTTTTGCTGTCGCACGGATGGGCTGGCTCGAACCGGGGTGGTACCACGACCTCACAGAAGACCAGAGTGAAGTAGAGGTTTACCTCTGCGTTTCGCTTGGTGAGTGCAGGTGGCCGGAGGCCCTTTTTACTGGAAATGAGGCATTCCATCTTAGTCCTCACGGGTGACAACGCATCTACATTTTGATTTGTAATAGAGGATAGATGTAGATGTCTATGGGCCGCAGCAACCACTTACCATCAGGTGGACTATGTGCTCGTTTGTCACCCTTATACTATAAAAAAAAACAACCGCAACAGTAGGGGCATTGCAGGTACGTTGTCGTCATTAAAAAAAGGAGTAAGCTCTTTTCTTGAAGGTCCCTAAGTCGTATCGGTACGGAAAATTCGCTGGTGGTGAATTATTACACAGAGCAGTCGTATGCTGAAGAAAACTCCTAGTGAAATTTACAGGACCGGACCGCCAAGCATCCAGATGTTATGAATGGTACCGGGAGTTTTGCCACGACGTGCGTTTGTGAAATTTGGCGGCTGAGATTAATCTGGCATAACTAAGTTTACTAGCTAATGTAGATATATGAGTGCCCCATTGAAGCTTCACGTCAACTATAATACCGAGAAAAACTGTGGATTCAACAAGGCCTAGCTGCTCCTAATTTAAAAGTACACTGGTATTCAGCTGTCTAAAATTAGGTGTGGTGAATTTAATACATTTCGTTTATTACAATGATGTAACTTCCTGATTAATGGCTCATGGAGAACACAATTAAAAGCCTTGGAAAGATCACAAAATATACCCAACGCATATTCTGAATTCTCCCATGCACAGAAAATATGTTTGATTAGCTCAATACCGGCATTCTTTGTCCGGCCACCCCTTGTAAGTCCAAACTGATTTTTGTATAGTCATTTATTTACATTAAATTTTTTTTACATTTGATACAAAATAATTCTATCAAAAATTTTACTGAGCGTTGGCAGTACAGAAATAGGTTTAAAATTAGTGGAGATGATGTACTGCCAGATTTAAATAAAGGTATAACTTTACTATATTTTATTAAATCAGGAAATACACCAAATTCAACCAGATTTTTGATAACGTTTTTGAGTATTATTAATGTTCTATGAATATTTATAAGCTCTGCAAATGGTCATTGGATATGGTTTTACGACTGTTCTCGTTTAAATTGATCTCCATTTATGAGTTTTCAATTGTTGAAATATTATTATTATTATTTATGGTACAATTTTACTGTAAAAGTTTATTAAATGTCTTCTTGACGAATATTATTTAAACCTATCATTATTTCTTGATATATATACCGGAAAAAGCGTAGTTTACGTTACCTTTACAGCCTATTAAAGTCCACTGCTAAACATATACCTCCTCATAGATTACATCATAGGGGGGATATTTTTCATAGTTGCTACACTGCAAGCGGGTTGGAAACCGCAGTTTTTTTTATTGTTTTTTGCTGTTATCAGAAAAATGCTGCTGCCCATCGTCTGCCTTAGTTTTCCTTTGTCGCCTTTTACGACACCCACGGGAAGATATGGGAAAGTGGGTATTCTAACCCGCCACTACACGGGCAATTTTATATCCTTAGGGTTAGTTAAAGTTAAAACTCTACTATTTAACCCTTAATGTAGCAATTACACCTCAAGGTCACAATAATTAAATTTCGTTGAGATGGGTACATTAAAAATTTTGTCCGCTCTTTTTCTACCCTTAGGGGTCAAATGTTTTTTTCGAATTAGATAGGAGAATCTATAAGTAAATTATAATAAAATAATTTCAAACTTGGCAGAGATATTGCGTTATACATTAGAAAAATTGAGAAATGGGAAAAACAACATCCTAGAACATATTCAAGTAATATAAATACGCAACAATAATAATTGTAAGCGTCATCATCATCATGACAACCTTGCAGCTGCTGCTGCCTATCTTCTATTTTAAAACATTGCCCCCAAACTACGATTTTCTCCTGTATCGTGAAGGCAGTGTACAAACATGAATTGGACATAGATAAACAACCAGACCCGGACAATTATTTGTAGGCCGTGCCAATATTTCTCGTGAAAACTTCGCCGAGTACCAGGACAAACTTGTGTCTAAAGTCGAGTCTTTGCTGATCAAAGTCTCGGATTGGGGGCGACTAAATCTGGTCCAGTTCCATCCCTAGAAGACACAAGTTTGCGTGTTTACTGCTAAAAAGAACCCCTTTGTCGTATCTACTCAGTTTCAAGACACTCCCCTTGCTGCTGTTCGGGTATTGGACGAATGTTCAATAGTAATTTAAATTTTATGTTAAAACAGTTTAATAAACAAGTAAAAATATTAGATTAAAATATGTTGAATAATGCTAAATGTTAATGTTAAATGTTATGTTGATGAGTTCGCGTCCGTCGCGGTTACGGTGAAAACGTGAACTAACTCAGTTTTTCTAATTGTCAAACTAAGCAATGCAATCGCTTTATATTGCGTAAAATGTTAACGCAGCAGAAATGTACGGTTGGACCGTACATGCTGCCGGGCCAAAATGTGAAGAGATGATTATAATGCAAGTTAGGTGATGTGTGATCGATGAGGTGATCTTATCTAAGTAACAAGGTGATAAACAATTTGTAACTTAACCTAGTGAATGATTGTTATTTATAAGATGAAAATGGTTACAGTATCTAACTTATTATTAAGCAATTATTTTTATAATTAGATAATAAACCTTCTTTGCGGTATGGGAGAACACGCTTTGTTTCGTTTTTCAATTTCACACGACACATCACTTATATTGCCCATATGTTGACGGTCAACATCACAATTTCGCGCACTAGCACTCACTGTGAAAACACTAGGCTTACGGTTAGCCTTTCTTTGATTTCGCGCACTCACTGCACTAACACTACTCGCCGACTGCAGCTCCAAGTCTGGGGAGATGGGTGCACGCCGCCGCCGTCGCCGCCATCTCCACACGAACACCGCCGCCAAGACTGCTGCCACTCCGATTAAAACGTAGTTGATTGCATAGTGATGGATGTCGTGCGACGATAATGTTGTTCATCATTTATCATCATCATTACAGCCCTTCACAAGTCCACTGCTGAACATAGGCCTCCCCCAAGGAATGCCACAAAGCACGGTCCTGAGCCACCTGCATCCATCGACTTCCTGCATGTCTTACCAGGTCGTCACTCCATCTTGTGGGGGGACGCCCTACACTTCGCCTACCGGTACGAGGCTGCCACTCGAGAACCTTTCTTCCCCATCGGTTGTCGGTTCTTCGAGCTATATGGCCGGCCCACTGCCACTTCAGCTTACTAATCCGTTGGGCTATGTCGGTTACTCTGGTTCTACTACGGATATCCTTATTCCTAAGTTTATCACGCAGAGAAACTCCGAGCATAGCCCTCTCCATAGCTCGCTGAGCGACCTTGAGCTTCCTCATACGGCCAGCAGTGAAGGACCACGTCTCAGTTCCGTAAGTCATCACTGGCAACACGCACTGGTTGTACAATTTTGTTTTAAGGTTTTGAGGTATTTCTGACGAGAAGATGTGTCGTAGCTTCCCGAACGCTGCCCAGCCGAGTTGAATCCGTCGGTTGACCTCTCGGTCGAAGTTGGACTTACCTAGTCGGACTATTTGTCCCAGGTAAACATACTCGTCAACAACTTCGAGCTTAGTGCTCCCAACAACTACCGGCATAGGTGTGACATGGACATTAAACATAATCTTTGTTTTGTCCATGTTCATCTTAAGACCTATCCGTTGGGAGACACTATTGAGGTCATTGAGCATAGTGCTTAGCTCCTCCAGCGATTCTGCCATGAGGACTATATCGTCGGCAAATCGAAGGTGAGTGATGTACTCGCCATTGATGTTAATTCCGTATCCTTTCCAGTCCAGAAGCTTGAAAACGTCTTCCAATGCAGCGGTGAAGAGTTTCGGGGATATAACGTCACCCTGTCTTACACCTCTCTGCAATTGGATAGGTTTCGTACTCTGGTTCTGTACTCGGATAGCCATCGTAGCTCTACTGTACAAACACTTCAGCACTTCGATATACCGACAGTCAACTTGGCACCGCTATACCCCCCATGTTGTTAATTGCACGTTATTCTTTTTCAGGTCTTTTATTTGACGGTCTAAGTTATGTAAGTAACTGTTTAAATCTGATAAGTTGGTGTCATTTTCGTCAAATGGTTCTAAAGGTATGCTTATTTTGATGATGTTATTCAATGGGTCAATTTTTGGAAGAATTAAGTCCTCATTCATCTCAATTTGATGTGTGTAAATTTGGTGGGAGAGCAACGTAAAATCTTGACCTTTTAGCAAACATCCCTTATCGAGAGATATCACTCCTGCTTTAGTAAGGCGTTCCCCAATTATACGATCAGGGCAAATAATTTTAACATCATATGTGTTGCAGCAGTGGAATAGGTATTGTGAAGGGTTATTCAGCGGTAGCCATTTATTTGTACAAGATGTCTTATAGATCCTGTATCTACTTGTTGGTTGATCTAATTGGCAAAAATTCTTGTCTTCTGAAAGATGGTAAATAGGATGTCGAATAGGACACAAATAAACATCCTCCTCATGTAAACATAAATATAAGTCCTTGTTTGTTATTTTTAAATAAGTATCCTTTCGTAAACTAATAGCTGTGTATTCTGCAATTGGAAAAATGCTTATCTCTATATTATTTTCCACCTGGTGTGGAATTGTTATAATTTTGTATAATTTGTATTTGTCTCTATTTAGAAGGGGAAATATTACCTCAAATATAAGATATTTTTGCATCATTCTAGCTTTGACTTTAAGTAGTTTATAAATTTTATGAACTTCTTGTTGTATATTTTCTATCGGTAATGTTATTTCTTCTGTTAAATGACCAGAAATTATGTGGAGTTCTTCTCGAAGTTGTTCGGCTGTTAATAAATGCATGTTAAATTGACCATGGTATAAGTCTGTTATAGTCTCAAGAAAATTCTCCTGAGTGATTTTTATACTTTGAAGCATATTGCTGGCTATTAAAGAAGACATAGTAAAGTCTTGCGCCATTGACATGTTGTTTATTTCCTTTTGCATGTTGTTGGTCTGTTTTTCCAAGTTTATCAAATGTCTGTTAATAATTTTATGTTGTTTGGCTACCAAATCTTCGGTACGTTTTAATAAATTATATTCAGACTCTAATACAGATGTTTGGTTCTTCCATAAATTCAGTAAATGGTTTTGGTTTTGTCTGACAAGTTCAATATCCTTACTATACTGTTCCGCGAAACGTTCGTCCAATACGCCGAACAAACTATTTGCCAAGTAGCCTATTCCATTCACAAGTCCCCGTCGCTGTCTGGAGTGTCCAACGAAATGCTGATTTAATAGCAGCTCATTGTGATATTACAGTTCCGAGAACTCGTGCTGTAGTTGTAACAATATCATATGACATAAGTGATCTGCGTTTATGTTCATACATCTTTCATTTAAATGTTTTAAAAATATTTCAAATGCTTTAATTCCTTCACAATAAGGATCTAAATTGTAATACACAATAAGTGTCCATTTATCTTGGATTATCTGCATTTTACCTATCGGATCGAAGTAAATAGACTGGTTATTGTTAAAAGTTGTAATATTGTATGAGCTTGTACTAAATGCAGGTGTAATTAAACATATAAAAAACATTAAACTCATAACAATAGAGCTGAATTTGGAGCGGGTGCCTTTTAGCATGTTTTCTTGTTTATGGGTTATTTTCTGTATAAAGTTGCTCGACCTGTCTTTCTGTTCATTTTGTTGTGATAATAGTTCAATGGGTAGTAATGACAGTTTACTGACCGGCCTTTTAAGATTACCGTTTTTTGTTTTTAATGTTACAACTCTTTCATGTCCATCCTCCCACCTGGGTGAAGTTCTACTACTCGCCCCATCGCCCATTTTCCTGGTGGTAAGTTGTCGTCTTGAATGATGACCATATCACCGATTTTCATGTTTGGTCGCGGTCTTAGCCACTTACTCCTACTAGATAATTGAGTAAGGTATTCCGCTTTCCACCTTTTCCACACATCTTTAAATATTTGTTTTGTTAGCTGCCATCTTGTCCTGGCATCTTCAGGCGTTTCTATTATGGTGGAGCCTACATTTGTTGTTAAAAAATGTGCGGGTGTCAAGAACTCCAAATCTTCCACGTTTTCAGTTAGCGGACACAAGGGTCTTGAGTTTAAGCACGCTTCTATCTGACTCAATACTGTCGAGTATTCTTCGTATGTTAGCTTATGATCACCAACCACACGCTTCAGGTGATGTTTTAAACTGCGCACAGCTCTCTCCCATAAACCTCCAGCGCTTGGCCGCGAGGGAGCATTGAAATGCCATTCGATGTTCAACTCTGAAAGCTCCATCAAAAGGTTGTTGTTAAATATGTGTTGAAGTTGTTGGTATTCTTCCTGCAGGATTCTATTAGCGCCTACAAAGTTTGAGCCGTTATCACTGTAAATATGACGTGGAGCTCCTCTTCTCGATGCCATGCGACGAAGTGCTGATAAAAATGCTGAGGTGCTCAAATCCAATACTAATTCCAAGTGTATGGCTTTGGTAACCATACACACAAAAACTGCTATATATCCTTTGGTAGTTTTTACTCCTCGTCCTTTACTTGACTTTATTTCAACGAAACCCGTATAATCAACGCCTGTGTGTTGAAAGGGTGGTGCTGGATTAACCCTTGACTCTGGTAAATCAGCCATTAATTGATGTTGTGTAGAGGGACTGTTTTTTCTGCATTTGACGCAGTTTCGTAAACGTAATTTAACGGCTCTGTTGCCTCCTACAATCCAATATTTGTGACGTTACCAACCTAAAGTAAGTCGAGGACCACCGTGAAATGTCATGTTATGTGCATGATCTATTAGAAGATCCGTCAATCTAGTTTTATGAGGTATTAATATAGGGTGCATCATATCTTGATGGATGTTAGCGTTTTTTAATCTTCCTCCAACCTTAAGTATTCCCTCACTTAATACCGGATTCAAACTCCGTAATTTGCTACTCGTATGCACTGTGTTGTACTTAAATAAATATTCTATATCCATTTGAAAATTGTTTTCCTGAACATGTTTAATAATAACTAATTTTGCATGCTTCAGTTCCCGTAACGTAAGGTAGCTAGGCCATTGTTTACCTTTCTGCTTAGGTGTCAAAAAACGTAATATCCATGCTACAATACGAGTTATTTTTGTAAATGAACTGAATTTATTTAATAATGTATATATAATATTGTTATGTATGTCCTTCTGTATAAAATTTGTTTGTTTTAATAGAATTTCTTCTTTTGTTTGATAAAGTTGTTTTTCATTAGGTCGGTAAGAAAATGTTTGTAGCCATGTGGGTCCGTGCCACCATAATTGGTTGTTTTTAAGTTGTGATACGTATAGCCCCCTACTTGCAGCATCCGCGGAGTTTTCTTTAGACTTAACGTAACTCCAATGTCTTGCAGCTATAATTGTAGTAATATATTTTACTCTGTTCGCAACAAAAGCTTTCCAACGACTTGGATCCCCATTAAGCCAACCTAAAACGACCATGGAGTCCGTCCATCCATATATCTCAATTTTATGTTGATACATACATTGTTTTATTTTATTTATCAATTGACATAATAAATGAGCAGCATTTAATTCTAATCTAGGCAATGATATCTCTTTTTTATTTGGTACGAGTCGTGTTTTGGCCGCTAAAAGTATTGCTTCAGGTTGGTTTTTCGTCCTTGCGTAAACGACGCAGGCAAAGGCATGTTCTGATGCGTCACTAAAACCATGTAACTCGACAACTTCATTTTCCTTACACCCTATCCATCGAGGGATCTCAAATTCTTGAATATCATTCATATCGCTCCGAATTTTCCGCCATTCTTGTTGTATGTTTTCTGGTATTTTTTCATCCCAAGAAACATTTAACTTCCATACATTTTGAAATAATATTTTTAATTTTGTTGAAATAGGTGCCGCCAACCAGCCTAATGGGTCATATAATTTTGAAATTTCCGAAAGCAAACATCTTTTTATGGGCTTAATTTCTTGATTAGACATATTACAGCAGAAAGTAAAGGTGTCTTTGTTGTTTAACCAACAGAGTCCGACAGTCTTTGTTGCGTGTTCAGTTTTAAAATTAAAAATTATGTTTTCTTCTTTGATCTGACTTTTTCCTAAGGTATGAAGCAGTTCATTGTTATTCGACGCCCATTTTCTCAAAGTGAATCCTCCTAATTTTAATAATGTGTTTAAGTCGTTAACTAAATTTCTACCTTGCTGAATGCTGTGAGCTCCATGGACGAGATCGTCCATATAAAAAGCCTCTTTTAAAACCGATGATGCTTCCGGGTAGGTGGCCTGTTCGTCTTCTGCTAGCTGTTTTAACGTCATCATTGCTAAAAATGGAGCAGACTTGGTGCCATATGTAACTGTGCTAAGTTGATATGATTGCAAAGGTTGTTCCGGTGACTCCCTCCAAATAATTTTGTGTTCTTCTTTTTTCGTTCTTTACTATACTGTTCCGCGAAACATTCGTCCAATACCCGAACATTTTTGGTCCTTCGAGCGAAAAATAAACATTTTTGGTTATTTGAAAAGTGAATTGCACCCTCGCGTGTTTCAAGGACAGTGAGCTGACAGTGAGAACTAGCGAACTCAAACATAACAGTGGTCATCTTGTTCAACATCCTCAACATTTGGCTTGGCAAATCAGCAGCTTTTCCAGGTCAAGAATCCACGTGTCGGCAAGTTGGTCAGCAACAGCAGCAGCAACATCAGCAGTAATAAGCAGTGTCAAAGTAAGATCTTTCCTTTTTTAACAGTTTTGATTTTAGTAACAACATGGAAAACGTACACGCTAATCAGGTTGAGATTGTAGGAGCTATTCGTAAAATTGGTGTCAATATTAAAAAAGATGGGTCAGAACGTAAAACAATAGATTATGTTAAAAGAAAACTTGAGGTTTTAGAATCGTATTGGCAAGATTATCAGAACAATCACAGCAAACTGGTAAAAGGTAAGAGTCGTACACATCCCTACTTTACAAATTCCGAATACGACATTGCAAGGGAGCATTATAACTCGGTAAAAGAAATCATTAATCAGCAGTATCAGGATTTCCTGGCTAGCCAGAAATATTATCCAACCCTTGAAGGCAAAACAAGTCAACAGGGGGAACAGCGTGGATTAGGTGAGCCGTCTTCAGTAAGGTCGTCGGAACCGCAAGAGGCTCTCCGCCCACAGGCACATCGAGGAGCAACAAGTAAGTTAGATGACATGTTGCGCAAACAATATATTAATTTTAAGGCATTTAAAAGGTCTGTTAGTTGCATAAACATAGATAACATTACGGAAAAATGGGAATTCGAAGATTCTTTAAAAACATTAGAGTCGCGGTGGTCGGCTATAGATTCCCTGCATTGGGAAATTGATCATGATCTCAATGGGGACGACGAAGAATATGTAACTACTTTTAGTGTGTATGAGCAGGAGTTTATGGATTTGAAGAGAAAACTCAATTCCAAAATGTGGTCTGTCAATCACCGGAAAAACTGTACGCCCAGAATGGATATCCCTACGTTTAACGGCAATTATAACCAGTGGATACCATTTAAAGATCTTTTCACAGAGACTGTTCACAACAACCCGTCGCTTTCAAATGCTCAAAAAATGCAATTTTTAAAGAGTAAGCTTCAAGGGGATGCAGAGCGTTTAATACAGCATTTGAATATTAGTTCAGAAAATTACGTAACTTGTTGGGAAATGCTGAGTCATAGGTTTGACAACAAACGACGAATTTTCGTATCTCACATTAGCTTATTGCATGGTTTCCTTAATATTCAGCAGCAGGCTGTAAATCAAATTAAAAAATTACATGATACAACTTTAGAATGTTTAAACGCAATTAAAAACTTAGGCGTAGAAATTAACACATGGGATCCGCTGCTAGTACACATATTGTCGCAAAAATTAGACATGGAAACATATACAGGATACATAGAATCGCAAAAAAGGCCCAGAGATCTACCCGTTTTACAGGAGTTAGACATACTAAATATAATAATAGGAATATTAAAAAAAATTGTTAAAAACAAACTGAATACACAACACAAATTTCAGGTGGCCGGAGGCCCTTTTTATTGGAAATGAAGCATTCCATCTTAGTCCTCACGGGTGACAACGCATCTACATTTTGATTTGTAATAGAGTAGAGGATAGATGTAGATGTCTATGGGTCGCAACAGCCATTTGCCATCGAGTGGACTGTGTGTTCGTTTGTCACCCTTATCCTATAAAAACAAAGAATAATAGAGACTTAGAAAGCAAATTTACAACACTTGAATTATGTCGGCGAAAACAAGAAAATACATCAAAATTAAACGTTCAGTCTCAATATAACTTCAATAATTCATCATCGAGTAATAATTACAAAAAGCCATTCAATTTTAATCACAATACGACAAAGAAACATATTGCAAAATCATATAACGTTACTGGAATCAAATGTCCTCTTTGTAATGATGATCATGGCATTTATAATTGCAAAACATTTTTAGCAATGTCAAATGGAATTAAATTAAAAACCACCAATAAATTGAAACTTTGCATAAATTGTTTATTTAGCCACAACGGAAATCCATGTATTTCAACACAAAGGTGCCGTAAATGCTTGCAGAAACTTAATACTCTGTTACATGACGCGTGCACAAAGTCCATATCCGGTACACAGGTTGCGAAAAAACCTATCGAGTCCATGACAAACACTTCGCACGTGTCACAAAATAATTTTGGAGGAGAAGTTTTGTTATCGACAGCTTTGGTGAAAGTTAAGGCGTTAGATGGAACCTATCAGATGAAAAGGGCATTGATAGATCAAGGATCCCAAATATCGCTCATTTCGGAAAATGCCGCACAAACCTTAGGCCTAAAAAGACAGCACTGCAAGGGAGTTATATATGGCGTCGGGGAAAAAGAAAACACTTGCAAAGGCATGTTAAATATTACGTGTACATCCATGTTTAATGATTATTCTTTCAGCACTCATGTTTATATAATGAACAACTTAATTAAACATTTGCCAAACCAATCGTTCGCAAAGCCTTCATGGTCATTTATAGAAAACATAAACTTGGCTGATCCTGAGTTTTATAACAGTCGTCCCGTGGACTTACTCTTCGGTGCTGATATTTATTCTATGATCATGTTAAGTGGCATTTCAAAAGGAAATTCATCTCAGCCTATCGCACAACAAACGCAGCTAGGGTGGTTGTTGTGTGGTAATGTTAAAACATTTCAATGTAATGTTATCACAAACGACATTGAAAACATTCAGAAATTCTGGGAAATAGAACAAATAACGGAACATCCAGGGTTGTCCTTAGAAGAACAGCATTGTATACAATACTATACTTCAACTACAAAACGTCATGAAAATGGTCGTTATGAGGTAAGGCTACCCCTAAAACCCGAAATTAAAACAAAATTGGGATCAACAAAATCAATGGCAATTGCACAGTTTCGGAATTTGGAAAGAAAACTTGTAAAAAATGATAATTTCGCGGAAAAATATAAAGCCTTTATTAAAGAGTATGAACAATTGAATCATATGAAACAATCAGACGGTCATAGTACGATGCCGGAGTGTTATCTTCCTCACCACGGTGTAGCGCGTGTCGAGTCAATGACCACAAGCCTCCGGGTCGTTTTAACGCATCAGCAAAAACTTCGAGTGGATATAGTCTTAATGATTTAATGTATAAAGGGCCTAATTTATAACAAGATTTACAGTGTTTATTATTAAAATGGCGTCAATATAAATATGCTTTCACCGCTGATATTGAGAAAATGTATCGGCAGATTATGATAAATGAACAAGACCAGCGTTACCAGAAAAAAATTTGGTGGGAGAGCAACGTAAAATCTTGACCTTTTATTCCATAAAATTTTTATTATCCATATATATCCATATATCCATTAAAATTATCCATAGGTCGCTGGTTCAAATCCGGCTCGAAGGACCAAAAATGTTCGGGTATTGAACGAATGTTCAATAATAATTTAAATTTTATGTTAAAAAAGTTTAATAAACAAATAAAAATATAAGATTAAAATATGTTGAATAATTCTAAATGTTAATGTTAATGTTATAATGTTAAATGTTATGTTGATGAGTTCGCGTCCGTCGCGGTTACGGTAAAATCGTGAACTAACTCAGTTTTTCTAATTGTCAAACTAAGCAATGCAATCGCTATATATTGCGTAAAATGTTAACGCAGCAGAAATGTACGGTTGGACCGTACAGCTGCCTTAACTAGCATCGGAATCCTCGGCGTCGACATATCAAATAGTGTGCAGTTTCGTGGTTACTTGGAAGGGAAGGCCAAATTTGCCTCTAAAAAGCTTGGCGTGCTCAGCAGAGTGAGACAGTATTTCATGCCAGCACATCGCTTGCAACTTTATAAAGCGCAAGTTCGGCCTCACATGGAATACTGTTCTCATCTCTGGGCCGAAGCACCCCAGTGCCAGCTCCTTCATCTGGACCGCATACAGCGTAGAGCGGTTCGAATAGTTGACGACTGAGTTCTTCCTCATCGGCTCGATACACTGGCACTGCGTAGGGATGTTGCATCCCTTTGCATTTTCCATCGAATTTACCACGGAGTGTGCTCTGAGAAATTGTTCAGATTCATTCCAGCCGCTACATTTCATGAACGCACATTGCGTCAAAATTCACGATACCATCCTCACCATCTGGATGCTTGACGGTCCACGACTGTGCATTTTACTAGGAGTTTTCTTCATCATACCACATCTCTGTGGAATTGTTTACCACCGGCGATTTTTCCAGACCGATATGACTTAGGGACCTTCAAGAAAAGAGCTTACACCATTCTAAAAGGCCGGCAACACATCTGCAATTCCCCAAGTGTTACGGTTGTTCAAGGGCGGCGGTAATTACCGCCGCCCGGCCGCATGCTAGTTTGCCCCCTCTTCTATAAAAAGAAATACATTATCCGTGCGGGATTCAATACTAAGCCACTGAGCCACGGATACCGTTCATCAGATTGTGGTAATACTTTGTCAATTTATTACTTACACTTGCGCGAAGGTTATAGGCACAGTACAATTAACTTACCTTATTTGAAAGTCATAACATAAAATTAAAATTTAATGAATATAAATGTTATCATTCCTACTTAAAAAATATAACTATTTCAAATTTAAATTAATACTTCCACAACAATTTCTTCTGAGGCAGCAATGCGTTGAGTACCAGCCAGTAAAGAATAAAAATAAAATGAATTTATGCACAAAATGTAGCACACAGACAAACTACTTATTTTATTAAAGTTAAAGAAATTCTTGAAATTTACTGAGAGAAACCACTTCTTAGCTCTCATAGTCGTACAACACAGATCAGATTTCATGGAATATAACTGAACAAGTAAGAGAGCTCTCTTAACTGGTAAGTAGAGTATTCTAAGAATGCAGTTCATAAATCAAGATCTACTTCAGATAAATATCCTCGCATTTCTAAATAAGACATTTCCTTGCTCTAATTCTTAAGTTGCTTGCAAATTGGGTATATCATTTTTTGACTCATTGTAAAGGTAGCTTCTTCAATACAATATCAAATTCAATTCCAGTATTGGTAGGGGCCTCAATAATTGTAAGATTTTTAACTTAATAGTTATTAAACGTTTTGTTTGGTTGCAGTACGAGTGTCACCTACAATACAATCTGCTTTTTGACTGCTTCGTTGGTCGAGTAGTCATGAGGTCCCAGTTCGAAATAAAGGGCGGGCTATAATCATTTAATGGGCTTTTCTGTCATGAAATTCCTGTAGCATTCCGTACTCAGAAAGTTGATGGTGTTTCAATACATAAATTCGTTGGTCATGTACCTGATCGTGTCGGTTTGCCGTCCTATCGGACTATGAGAGTGAGGGAATAGAAAGTGCCCTTTTGTTTGAACATACACTTGAACACAATGATATTGTCTTGCGCAGATGGCTAATCTCCGTTGAGACTGGACGCCTTGATCGAAATTCGTTATGGAGGACAATACGACCCAAAGGATACATTCTCAAGAAATAACAGCTTATCGCTGCTTTGTTTGGTATGCTGCGTGTAGAGAACCATAGACCCTTTTTACTGGAAACGAGGCATTTCAACTTAGTCCTGAGGGGTGACAATGCATCTTAATTTTGATACTTAATTAGGGATAAATGTAGATGTCTGGCCACATGGATGATGGGCCACAGTATTATTTTACCGCCAGGTGAACTGTGTGCTCGTTTATTAACCTTATTCAGAAAAAAAAATACTAATTTAAAGCAGATTGTGCTCTAAAATTTAGGTTTCATCAAATCATCAAAATTAGAATGACATCATCACCACCAATACTTGCACTAAATAATAATCCATCCAGTTTAAATCCATTCCTTAATAACAATTTAACTAACAATGGCAATCTAAAATTTGTTCATTTCCTTCAATTTATGTTCGAATATTTGTCTCTCTGACCATCCTTTGTGTTTAACTGGTTGGCAACATCCAACGCAACATATTACATTATGTATATTCAAACAGTGGTAGAGCCACGCGGCAGCGTTTGCTGTCGCACGGATGGGCCGGCTCGAACCGGGGTGGTACCATGACCTCACAGAAAACCAGCGTGAAGTAGAGGTTTACCTCTGCGTTTCGCTTGGTGAGTGCAGGTGGCCGGAGGCCCTTTTTACTGGAAATGAGGCATTCCATCTTAGTCCTCACGGGTGACAACGCATCTACATTTTGATTTGTAATAGAGGATAGATGTAGATGTCTATGGGCCGCAGCAACCACTTACCATCAGGTGGACTGTGTGCTCGTTTGTCACCCTTATCCTATAAAAAAAATACAATAGCAGTAGCGACCACCCCGGCTTCACACAGGTGCAATATGTATGTGGTGTCATTTATGTTTAAATAACCGGCCAAGTATGAGTCGGACTCACGCATGAAGGGTTCCGTACCATCGTTAAACAAGTTTCTAGTAGGAGATCCCCCTTTAATTCTAAATTTATCTTTATTTTTATTATTTGTTGTTATAGCGGAAAAGAAAGACATATTCTGTGAAAATTTAAACAGTCTAAATATTATGGATCATGAGATAAAGCCCATCGACAGACAGACGAATGAACAGCGGAGGCTTATTAATAGGATCCTATTCGTTATTACTGTTACCTTTCGGGTACAGATCCCTAAAAATCACGACCGACTTTAGGTTTGTTGCTTTGGTTAAATAAATTATCGTTACTTAAAGTGCGCTTAGCAAGAATATATTATATTTATTTTATAAAGTTTATTATTACGTATTAGGTTTTTTTAAGATTTTACATGCAGACTTCATTGTAAAATTTAGATGGATTAAGTTTCCTTAATAAAATAATAGCACATTCTTCTTTTAAAATCAATTTATGTGAGGGCAATCCAGAGGTTGACAAGGAATTGAGAACTTTTGTTTCGAAATGAACAGCCTCTTCTTGATCGAGCACAGTGCCAATGTACAATGGTGTATGTGAACTCCCGTCTATAACTTATTCTTATGGCGTAATTGTACACTCTTGTAAATACAGTAGTATTAAAACTTCTGTCTATGAGAGTAACAAATTAATTTGTTATCAATACGTGTAAAAAAAAGAAAAATATTTGGTGCAGTAGAAGAACGATTAAAAGGGAATATTTAAATATTACAAATTATCAACGAAATAATAGTGATACTGAAGAATATAGAAATACTTTAATAAATCAGACAAGCTACAGTCAAGCGTCAATTCCATCGATGGCTAACAAAGAGGGTTCCGTAACAAAAGCATTAAACAGTGTTAATCATGTTCATAGTTATGTCAAATGTAACTTAGTTTTTGGCACCTGATTATGATAAATTATCATGCAGCAGCACAAGTAGTTCAAATGATGATAACAGCGAATTTTCAAAAAATCTATTATTTCGCCAGCAAATAAAGAATTGGGCCACAGAAATAAATATATCTTAAGTAGCTTTAAATGATTAAGCTACAATTGCAAACTGTAGATTATATTAGCTAGATATATTAGCATCTAATCGCTTTTTGAGCCATCTTAACACGCCTTTTGATTCTCACAAACTTGGTACAATTAAATGAAATTTTTCCATTTCTCTATGGTTTCCAAAATTTTAAACTGCATATTTTCCTAAAAAGTAAAATAAAACCAGTATAATATACACAACACAGTAAAATTACTTCACAACACAGTAAAATTACTTCACAATAAGTTAACTTAGGTATCGAAAAAATATCTACTGTCTATAATTTGTCAAAATAAATATCAGAGTATTTTTCATTATGAAAGTACAAGACACCGCGGCTAAGGGACTCCTTTCGTCACAAATACTTCAATACTATCAATGAAACTATTTGTATATCAAATTGTACATGCCCTAAGCGCATTAAAAAGTTACGTTTAACATGAATATACATAAATTTTTAAAAGTAGTTTAAATACATACAAGTTAACTAATAACCTTATTATGATACTTCTAATTTTCCAATAGTTTTATGTCACACTTGGATTAAAAAAAGTTAGGAAAATCCAAAAGTGCACGACTCGTACTGCTCATATGATCATCATATCATCATTCAGGTCCCTCCATAAAGTCCAAGACGTATTTCAGTATTTTGTTATTTATATTGTTATTAGTAAACTTGTATGTATTTAAACTACTTTTAAAAATTTATATACTATATAATTATATAGTATATTATTTATAATATACTATATTTATAGTATTTTTACATGGCTGACGACTTCTCGCATCTTTTTACAATAGATACTTATTGCATGTTCAATTTCCGACAGAATAACTAATGTTTACAGAGTGAATATAAACGTTTTACACAACAATAAAACTATTATTATGTGCCGAAAGAAATTGCAGCATTGCTTATGAAGAAGCAGTGTGTACTCACCTTTATATTGATACTTACTCACGTCTATTGTAGATCTATCCATAGATAATGTTGTCATGGACTATCACCGCAAGGAGGGGATACACTGTTATATTAGTGTTCGGCGCCTGTTTGTGTCATTGCAGTCTTCACCAGGAAGGGCATTCCTGCGATGCTGTGTTTCCTTTCGGCACATAATAATTGTTTTATTGTTGTGTAAAACGTTTATATTATGTGTTTATCAGAAAACACATCATCGTTTATAAAGACGTGTTTGATAACTGCTGGTGACTAGAAATTAACAATAACACACGCAATGTTGAAATTATTGTTTAAGTAACTTTTGTAGACTATACCTCTATATTAGGTAGAAAGTAATTAAGACAAGTTTAAAATTATTAATAGTTTTACTCTTGTTTAAACATCATATAAAATAAATTTTCATGAACTAAATAAATTTAAATAATTAAACATAAATTGTACCTCCTTAACTTGACTCCATAAGCAAATATGTATTTTAAATCACAAATCACAATCAAACGAAACCATATAAAAGTAATAATAGTTTCAAAGAGGCTTAAAATTGTCTTAAATATAATTTCCGTTATTGCGTACCTGTGCATTAATCTCTCGGCAATAATGATTCATTAGTTTCCGAGCAGCTGTCCAATTGCCTCTCTCTAAAATTTCTTCAATTGGTCTGTTTTCAAGCCAGGCTAAGGATGCTACTGCAGATCGGCAAGAACCAGAAGGAGCATCTATTCCAGCATCCTTTAATACAGAGCGCACCCATCCGCCTATCATTGTTCTGGATGCAGGTTTTGGAGTACCTCTGATAGAAATGAACAAATGTCCACCTATTTTGTCAGTCCGTCTTTCCTTAGTTGCCTGAATTAGGAGTCTTATCCATTTCACTGGACATAAGTTATTGTCCTCATTGGGAAAAAGCTTCCAACCAGACTGCCGCCTGGAACCGTTATCAGTTTTAGCTCCGAATACTGGCCATAAGTAGATCTCTCGCCCAGTGTCAGTAAAATACGGTTCTTTAATCCTCAATAACGTCAAGTCGTGTATTCTATGACCAGATATCAAAATAAATATATTTGCAGTCCTTCTTACAATTTCAAATAGTGAGTCATCTTTTGGATTTTGCTTCAACCAGTCTACTACTTGCTTTACATCCCACTCTGACGATTTAAAATTAGGTGGTTTAGAATTATGGATAGCTTTAAGTATCTGCTTTACGAGAAAATTTGAGGATATGTCATTCTTCATTCCACAGAATGTTGCTACAGCTGATTTTTGTACCAAAATCGTACTGTATGCCAGACCCTCTTTTGAAAAAGTGTTAGCTAGGAACTGTGCCACCTCTTTTGGTCTGGGAGACTTTGGATTGACTTCTTTAGTTCTGCACCAAGCCATCCATCTCTTAAATGCTGGTTTATAGGTTTTCAGAGTAGATTGACGCCAGCTTAACTTAAGAAGATCTTTTTCCGCCTGGGACCAATATGCTAATTCATCTCCCCACCCCCAATTTTCCAAACCTTCAGGGTTAGCCGGTCTACTTGCGGAGGTGGAAGGCCTGTTGTGAGGTCCACTAACACTTCCTGTAACGAGGTCACAACCATTGGCTTGTCGAGTGCTTGTGCCTGAAGATTCGCTCTCCAAAACGGTTTCTCCCTATCAGGTGCTACTAACAGGAAGGTACCTCTCGACTTGTTGAGATGTGAGAGTACTCGCGGAATCAAGTTTGGTGGGGGGAGTATCCATTCCAATTGACAGTTCCACTCTCTTGAAAAGGCGTCTATGAACATTGCGGAAGAGTCTCGTGAATCTATTGTTATATAGTTTGGTACTATAGCGGATCTTTCTGATGCAAAGAGGTCTATATCTGGTTTGCCCCATCGCTTGAACACCTCTGATGTTGCCCGAGGTTTTAAATGCCTTTCTGGTACAGGACGTCTCTACGACAGTCTGTCTGCTATCGCGTTGTATCTGCTAGGGAGATATTGGGCTGAAAGTGTTATGTTCCACATGTCTATGATTTTCAGAAGTTGAAAAGTTAGAGATAGGAGTCCTATGGAATGCGTTCCTCATTCTTTGCGAATATATTCCATGACAGTTTTGTTGTCTGTTTGTAAAAGCACATGAGAGTCTGAGCATCTTTGCGTTCAACTTCATTACAAACAGTATGGCAAACATCTCTTTTTTGTTGCATTGCCAGGGCCTCTGGTAAGGTGCCCATGAACCTGACATGGTCTTTTTCTCCAGAACAGCGCCCCATCCGATGTCGGAGGCGTCTGTAGTCGGGAAGTGCGATACACTTTTTGTGTGAATAGGTGTTGTCAATGATAGGGCTCCCTGCCACCATTGGGCAGTCCAGGATTGCCCCCCGAGGGACTGGTCTTTTTGTTCTTACCTGATTTCCTGAGAATCGTCTTAGAAACATTTGTATACGGCGACAGTGAAGTCGACCGCGAAGTATTACATAACATGCAAAATTTAGTTGGCCCAGAAGGCTTTGTAATTGCCGAATATGGCAGGATTTCGTTGATAATATTTTTGTTTTTGCAGTCAAGATTGATGTTTGCTTTTTGGCAGGAAGACTCATTACATTTCCGTCTGTATTCCATTTTATGCCTAGAAGGTCCTCTCTTGTTTGTGATCTTCATAAATGATGTTAAAAATTGTTTTAAAAATAGTCGGTTCCTTTTATATGCTGATGATCTCAAAATATATCAATGCATCGATAGGATTGAGGATCACTATTTGCTTCAAGAAGACCTTGACAGATTTAACAATTACTGTGCTCTTAATAATTTACGACTCAATTTAAATAAATGTAAAATAATCACTTTAACAAAAAAAACGGAATATAAGCTACTTTAGCTATTCTCTTAAAGGTACATATATTGTAAGGGTGAATAATATAAGGGATTTGGGTATGACTTTTGATAGCAAATTACATTTTGATATTCATATACAAAACATAATTAGTAAAGCTTTTAAAATGTACGGACTTGTTATGCGTTCTTCTACTAAATTTAGAAACCCCACCACTTTAATCTATCTTTTTAAATCTTTGGTCAGAACCCATTTTATAAAAAATATAATCATAGCATTGAAATGATACAAAAAAAGTTCTTGCGTCGCGTTAACTACAAATATCACCGTAAGCGTTTATCGTATGTGCTCCTTTTAACAAAGTATAAACTCTCAGACTTATGGTCTAGACGCAGTCAACTTGAGGCAAGATTACTTTATGATCTGTGCAATAACAAGTATGATTTATCATCATCATTACAGCCCTTCACAAGTCCACTGCTGAACATAGGCCTCCCCCAAAGAATGCCACAAAGCACGGTCCTGAGCCATCTGCATTCATCGACTTCCTGCATATCTTACCAGGTCGTCACTCCATCTAGTGGGGGGACGCCATACACTTCGCTTTCCGGTACGAGGCTGCCACTCGAGAACCTTTCTTCCCCATCGATTGTCGATTCTTCGAGCTATATGGCCGGCCCATTGCCACTTCAGCTTACTAATCCGTTGGGCTATGTCGGTCACTCTAGTTCTACTGCGGATATCCTCATTTCTGAGTTTATCACGCAGAGAAACTCCGAGTATAGCCCTCTCTATAGCTCGCTGAGCGACCTTGAGCTTCCTCATCCGGCCGACTTATGCTGGCCGGACAAGTATGATTGCACAGATATAATTAATCGCATTAGTTACTCCGAACCACCTCGCGCACGTATGCGTTCTTGGCGTCCTCACTCACTCTTTGCTGTGTCAAGATCTCGGACAAACGCCGGTATCCGATCGCCCCTTCATCGTATGTTTGACACATACAATAAAAAAATTAATTCGGTAGATTTATTTTCTTCCAGTACCAGATCATACAATAGACAGATAGTTAACTTGCTATTAAACACTTAATGTCTGTTTTAAAGTCTTGAACACATTAACTACTAACACTAACTATAAATTATCTAACCAATGACTATATATGTACATGCACACCCACAAAAATATGCACACGCACGCGCATGCGCGCACACACATCCTAACTCACAAACACACAAAACTTTAACCTCTAATACATGTTTAACAATATTTTAGAAATTAAGGTACTTTATTTTTATAAAAATTAGGTACCTTCCTATGGGCCTTCCTTTAGCTTCCTTCCTATGGGCTTCCCGAGAAATTGTGCAAATGGATCACCAGTTTCCTTGCTGATCGGAGCATCAAGGTCGTAGTAGACGGTGAATGCTCTGATTTCAAGCCTATCAACGCTGGTGTTCCACAAGGCTGCGTGCTATCACCAACGCTGTTTCTCCTGCATATCAATGATATGTTGCTAACTGGCAGCATTCATTGCTATGCGGACGACAGCACTGGTGATGCCTTATATACCGGCCGTGCCAATATTTCTCGGGAAAACGTCGCCGAGTACCGGGACAAACTTGTGTCTGAAGTCGAGTCTTTGCTTAACAAAGTCTCGGATTGGGGGCGACTAAATCTAGTCCAGTTCAATCCCCAGAAGACACAAGTTTGCGCGTTTACCGCTAAAAAGAACCCCTTTGTCGTATCTCCTCAGTTTCAAGGCACTCCCCTTACTGCCTCAGCCAGTATCGGAATCCTTGGCGTCGACATATCGAATAGTGTGCAGTTTCGTGGTCACTTGGAAGGGAAGGCCAAATTGGCCTCTAAAAAGCTTGGCGTGCTCAGCAGAGCGAGACAGTATTTCATGCCGGCACATCGCTTGCAACTTTACAAAGCGCAAGTTCGGCCCCACATGGAATACTGTTCTCATCTCTGGGCCGGGGCACCCCAGTGCCAGCTCCTTCCACTTGACCGCATCCAGCGCAGAGCGGTTCGAATCGTCGACGACCGAGTTCTTTCCGATCGGCTCGATACACTGGCACTGCGTAGAGATGTTGCATCTCTTTGCGTATTTTATCGCATTTATCACGGGGAGTGCTCTGAGGAATCGTTCGGACTAATTCCAGCCGCTCAATTTCACCATCGCACATCGCGACAAAACTCGCGTTACCATCCATACCATCTGGATAATTGGCGGTCCACGGCTGTGTGATTTAGAAGAAGTTTTCTCCCTCGCACGACTTCCTTGTGGAATCAATTACCACCAGCGAATTTTCCGGACCGATACGACTTAGGAACCTTCAAGAAAAGAGCTTACACCTTTCTAAAAGGTCGGCAACGCATCTGCAATTCCCCTGGTGTTGCGGTTGTTCATGGGCGGCGGTAGTCACTTACCATCAGGTGAGCCGCATGCTCGTTTGCCCCCTATTCTATAAAAAAAAAAAAACTCACATAATTATTATATGTTTCATACTCTATATGTGACCATCGTCGTTAAGTTTATGATAAGTAATAAATTGTAATAGATCATAAGCTTTAGCATAAGATATATTGTAAACTTGTTTGTGGTTCTCTAAATAAATTAAAAAAAATACAGTCTTTCAAAAGTCCACTGCTGAACATTGTCAAAAAGCACGGTCCTGAACCACCTGGATCTATAGAGTTCCTGCATGTCTAAGTAGGTCGTCGCTCCATCTAGTGGGGGCCGCCCGACACTTCGCTTACCGGTACGAGGCTGCCTCTCGAGAACCTAACTTCCCCTTTGGTTGTCGGTGCTTCGAGCTATATTGCGAGCCCATTGCCACTTCAGCTTACTGATCCGTTGGAATATGTCGGGTTTTTAAAATTTTTAGTTTGAGTTATTTTAAAGGACAATTTCCTGTCACTTGGCACTGTCAAAAGTACAACCGCACGAAAAAACACATTTGAGTTATTTTATAATATAGCTTTCTCAAGGATAGAAAAAATGCAGCCAGTATGTTACATAAGAATTAAATTACGTTGTCGTGATTTGCATTTAAAGCTTTTGTGTGATATTAAGTGTGACATATCTTACTCTTGAGTATTCGTATGAAACTAATATAATTCTCAATTTAAAACCACCATTCTCACGTATTATACGCCTCGTGAATTATTAACGTAATAAAAACACAATGACAGCAATAATTTATTCATCTTCATAATAAAATTGCTTTCACAATTAAAATTATGAATTACGCAATTCTATGTATGATTGGATGGAAGTGTATATTACTTAATTTAGCTGTCTAGTAGCCGTGTAAGAATATCGACGACCCCACGTCATCCCGCGAGTGTCGTGAGAGCCCGTAGAGGGAAACAAACCAGATGATGGACAGCAGCGTCTTCCTTATAACTGTTAGAAAATAAAAATTGCGATTAAAAGCCCACTGCCACGTGTGACAACTATACACAAGATATCCCGGAAGTTAGTCTGAGCGAGATTAGAATGGCTCTCCAGCACCTTAAAAACGGCAAGGCCCCAGGCGAGGATGGAATGACAGCGGAGCTTCTGAAAGCTGGTGGGAAACCAGTACTTGAAGACCTTCAGAAGCTCTTTAATTCCGTCCTCCATGGTGGCACGTCTCCGAAGGCGTGAAGCAGAATTGTGGTGGTCTTGTTCTTGAAGAAAGGCGACAAAGCTCTCTTGAGGAACTACAGACCGATTTATCTTCTGAGCCGCGTCTACGTGCTCTTTTCGAGAGTCAATACGAATCGTCTCGCACGCAGACTTGACGATTTCCAGCATCGCGAACAAGCCAGTTTCCGAAAAAGCATTAGTACCATAGACCACATACGTACCCTGCGGCAGATTTTACAGAATACAGAGGAGTATAATCTGCCACTTTGCCTTGCGTATGTGGACTATGAGAAAGTCTTTGATTCCGTCGAAATTTGGGCGGTGCTGCAGTCCCTTCAGCGGTGCCAAGTTGATTGTCGGTGTATCGCAGTTCTGAAGTGTTTGTACAGTAGAGCTACGATGGCTATCCGGGTATAGAGTCAGAGTACGAAACCTATCCTACTGCAGAGAGGTGTAAGACAGGGTGATGTTATATGCTTAAAACTCTTCACCGCTGCATTGGAAGACGTTTTCAGGCTACTGGACTGGAAAGGATACGGTATCAACATCAATGGCGAGTGCATCACTCACCTTCGATTTGCTGACGATATAATCCTTATAGCAGAATCGCTGGATGATTAAAAGCACTATGCTCAATGACCTAAATAGTTTCTCCCAATGGATAGGTATTAAGATGAACATGGACAAAACAAAGATTATGTTAAATGTCCATATCACACCTATGCCGTTAGTTGTTGGGAGCACTGAGCTCGAAGTTGTTGACCAGTATGTTTACCTTGGACAAATAGTCCGACTAGGTAATTCTAACTTCGACCGAGAGGTTAATCGACGGATTCAACTCGGCTAAGCAGCGTTCGGGAAAATACGACACATCTTCTCCTTAGACATACCTCAAAACCTGAAAACGAAATTGTCCAACCAGTGCGTGTTGCCAGTGATGACTTATGGATCTGGGACGTGGTCCTTCACTGCTGGCCGTATGAGGAAGCTCAAGGTCGCTCAGCGAGCTGTGGAGAGGGCTATGCTTGGGGATTGTCTGCGTGATGAACTTAGAAATGAGTATATCCGCAGTAGAACCAGAGTAACCGACATAGAATAACGGATTAGTAAGCTGAAGTGGCATTGGGCCGGCCATTTAGTTTGAAGAACAGACAACCGTTGGGGAAGAAAGGTTCTCGAGTGGTAGCCTTGTACCGGTAGGCGAAGTGTTGGGCGACCTCCACTAGATGGAGTGACGTCCTGGTAAGACATGCAGGAAGTCGATAGATGCAGGTGGCTCAAGTTTGTGGCATTCCTTGGGGGAGGCCTATGTTTAGCAGTGGACTTATGAAAGGCTGTAATGATGATAATGATGATATATTTTATGAAACAAGAACTGTTTAAAAAGAGATATTATAATATAAATTGGAAAACA
The DNA here is from genome assembly GCA_033319125.1 of Parnassius glacialis. Classification (NCBI taxonomy): domain Eukaryota; kingdom Metazoa; phylum Arthropoda; class Insecta; order Lepidoptera; family Papilionidae; genus Parnassius; species Parnassius glacialis. The sequence goes on along the minus strand of JAVANC010000028.1, from coordinate 5,020,331 downwards.
CGATTGATGAATACCTCTTGGAATATGAAGTGGCCGCTTCGAAGCTGTTTCTTGAATAAGTTTTGTTAGTAGTTTGTACAACCAGTCTTTTATATTATTGTATTCTGTCTTGGTGAATCTTCCCAGAACAATGATTTTTTTTCTGAGCCAGTGGTAAAGTAAGAAAGTAAGTAACTTTCAGTTACTTTATACTCAGTTATTAAAATTGATATCTAAAAATTGGTGAAGCTATTCGATCTGCACTCTAAACAAGCTTTCCATTCGATCAATTTAAAAACCTAAAGAATGTTTTACAATGAAAACTTAGGTGTTCATTTTACAATTAATTATCGAATGAAGTGTTTGAAAACAGTATCATTAATTTTACTGAACACGTGTGATTTGAAAAGTATTCACCACGTTCGTACGCACACATAGAGATAACCTTTAATAAACATTAAAATCTGACCTCTAAAGGTTTCAAAGGACTTTAAAGGACTTTCAAATATGCGGAAATTACATGGTATGTTAACACAAAGCATTTTATTAGATTCAAAATTTAGAAAATGTGCGCGTGGAAAGATTACGTCTTTACAAAGATGTTGTATAAACTGAATTAATAAAAATGTAAATTGTGTCTGCAAATTTTATATTTTTGTAACATAAATGATAGAGATAGACCAAAAGACATTAAGATAATCATGAAGCGTGTCTTGGTGTAACATTTAGTCTTAGTTTTATAAAAATCAGTTCATTCTATTAAATTCCGCTAATTTTTAAACGAAAAAGACTCAGTTGCTGATCATTGAAAGAAAGTGCTCAAATTTATGTCGCGTAAAACTATTGTATTTCACAAAGAGAACCGTCAGTGTAAAATTTGGGTCGACCGCAAACCCAACACTGGGTCCGTGGCCTTGTTTCTGATTCTGACTAATTTAAATTACTACGTGTTAAACTTATGTTACTGTAAGGGCTAATATATGGTGTTTTATGTTGTTTTGAGTTTAACAGGTTTCCTATTTGCGAAGTAGACACAACAATTAAATAAACGATTTTATTTATTAAAGGTTCACGAGAGAGGGAAAGGACAGGGATATAAAACAGTGTATAAAGAAAAGTATAACGAAGTAATATATTTAAATAGCAGTTTAATTTGCTGTGTTTAGTGTAGTGCGTTTGGAAAACCGTTTACTGCTAACATCTATTCCATCTCAAACGCATCAGTATTTTTGTTACTTAACCGAAGATTTTATACGTGGTAGAGCCATGCTGCAGCTATATTAGTAGTATAGTTGTAGCACGAATGGGTCGGCTCGACCGGGAAAGGACCACGCTCTCACAGAATACCAGCGTAAAATAGCATCTTAAAACTGCTGTGTTTCGTATGGTGAGTGTAGAGAACCGGAGACCCTTTTTACTGGAAAACAGGCATTCCATCTTAGTCCTCACGGGTGACAACGCATCTGCATTTTGATTCGCAAACGAGGATAGATGTAGATGTCTATAAGCCACAGCAAACACTTCCCATCAGGTGGACTGTGTGCTCGTTTGTCACCCTATCCTATGAAAAAAAGAAAGATGAGTGTAGGGTTACAATATTCACTTACTATCAGGTGGACTATGTGTTCGTTTGCCAACGCTATATTATAAAAGAAATCGTGCGAGTCATGTTTTTAATTCACATAGTAATGCGCTATATTTATGGCCAATTTCCTCAAAAACTAATGTAGGATTTTATTGCCTTAGGTTGTTCAGCGTACTCGTTGATATATTGAAGACTGGAAAAATAATTTAAAAAAAAATAAGGTAAAACGAACATAAGCGAAATATTCGGACTTGTTAGAAAATATAATGAACTATTATTCCGTTTATAATCTATAAATAAGAATCAAAATATAGGGCTATAAAGTGGGGTGGGACCATGCTCTCACAGAATACCAGCGTGAAATAGCAGCTTATTGCTGCTGTGTATTGTATGGTGAGTGTAAAGAACCAAAGACATTTTATGGAAATGAGGCATTCCATTAGTTCTCAGAAATGACAACTCATCTGCTCTTTGATTATTAGAGAACAAATGTAGACGATTATGGGCCACAGCATCTTACCATCAGAAAGACTTTGTGCTTATTTGTCACTTTCATAATAATAAAAAAGTTAACACTACTCGTTTATGACTGCCATCGGAATCCTTGGCGTCGACATATCCAATAGTGTGCAGTTTCATGGTTACTTGGAAGGGAAGGCCAAATTGGCCTCTAAAAAGCTTGGCGTGCTCAGCAGAGCGAGACAGTATTTCATGCCGGCACATCGCTTGCAACTTTATAAAGCGCAAGTTCGGCCTCACATGGAATACTGTTCTCATCTCTGGGCCGAAGCACCCCAGTGCCAGCTCCTTTATCTGGACCGCATACAGCGTAGAGCGGTTCGAATAGTTGACGACTGAGTTCTTTCTCATCGGCTCGATACACTGGCACTGCGTAGGGATGTTGCATCCCTTTGCATTTTCTATCGAATTTACCACGGGGAGTGCTCTGAGGAATTATTCGGATTAATTCTAGCCGCCAAATTTCACGAACGCACATCGCGTCAAAATTCACGATACCATGATCACCATCTGGATGCTTGGCGGTCCACGACTGTGCGTTTTACTAGGAGTTTTCTTCATCATACAACATCTCTGTGGAATTGTTTACCACCGGCGATTTTTCCGGACCGATATGAACTTAGCGAGCTTCAAGAAAAGAGCTTATACCATTCTAAAAGACCGCAACACATCTGCAATTCCCCTAGTGTTGCGGTTGTTCATGGGCGGCCGGTAATCACTTACCATCAGGTGGGCCGCATGCTAGTTTGTCCCCTCTTCTATAAAAAAAATACATTATCCGAGCGGGATTCAATACTAAGCCACTGAGCCACGGATACCGTTCATCAGATTGCGGTAAAACTTTGTCAACTTATTATTTACACTTGCGCGAAGGTTATAGGCATAGTACAATTAACTTACTTTATTTGAAAGTCATAACATAAAATTAAAATTTAATGAATGTAAATATTATCATTCCTACTTAAACAATATAAATATTTCAAATTTAAATTATTATTTCCACAACAATTTATTCTGAGGCAGCAATGCGCTGGGTACCAGCCAGAAAAGAATAAAAATAAAATGAATTTATGCACAAAATGTAGCAAACAGACAAACTACTTATTTTATTAAAGTTTTAGAAATTCTTGAAATTTACTGAGAGAAACCACTTCTTAGCTCTCATAGTCGCACAGCACAGATCAGATTTCATGGAATATAACTGAACAAGTAAGAGAGATCTCTCTTAACTGGTAAGTAGAGTACTCTAAGAAAGCAGTTCATAAATCAAGATCTACTTCAGATAAATATCCTCGCATTTCTAAATAAGACTTTTCCTTGCTCTAATTCTTAAGTTGCTTGCAAATTGGGTATTTCATTTTTTGACTCATTGTAAAGGTAGCTTCTTCAATACAATATCAAATTTAATTCCAGTATTGGTAGGGGCCTCAATAATTGTAAGATTTTTAACTTAATAGTTATTAAACGTTTTGTTTGGTTGCAGTACGAGTGTCACCTACAATACAATCTGCTTTTTGACTGCTTCGTTGGTTGAGTAGTCATGAGGTCCCAGTTCGAAATAAAGGGCGGGCTATACTCATTTAATGGGCTTTTCTGTCATGAAATTCCTGTAGCACTCAGAAAGTTGATGGTGTTTCAATACATAAAGTCGTAGGTCGTGTACCTGATCGTGTCGGTTTGCCGTCCTATCGGACTATGAGAGTGAGGGAATAGAAAGTGATATTGTCTTGCGCAGATGGCTAATCTCCGTTGAGACTGGACGCCTTGATCGAAATTCGTTATGGAGGACAATACGACCCAAAGGATACATTCTCAAGAAATAACAGCTTATCGCTGCTGTTATGCTTTGGTATGCTGCGTTAGAGAACCATAGACCCTTTTTACTGGAAACGAGGCATTTCAACTTAGTCCTGAGGGGTGACAATGCATCTTAATTTTGATACTTAATTAGGGATAAATGTAGATGTCCGGCCACATGGATGATGGGTCACAGTATTATTTCACCGTCAGGTGAACTGTGTGCTCGTTTATTACACTTATTCAGAAAAAAAATTTAAAGCAGTTTGTGCTCTAAAATTTAGGTATAAGGTAAAATTTTCAATTTGCACACAAATCATCAAAATTAGAATGACATAATCACCACCAATACTTGCACTAAATAATAATCCATCCAGTTTAAATCCATTCCTTAATAACAATTTGACTAACAATTACAATCTAAATTTGTTCATTTCCTTCAATTTATGTTCGAATATTTGTCTTTTTAACCATCCTTTGTGTTTAACTGGTTGGAAACATCCAACGCAACATATAACATTATGTATATTACATACAATAGCAGTAGCGACCAGCCTCGGCTTCACACAGGTGCAATATGTAAGTGATGTCATTTATGTTTAAATAACCGGCCAAGTATGAGTCGGACTCACGCATGAAGGGTTCCGTACCATCGTTAAACAAGTTTCTAGTAGGAGATCCCCCTTTAATTCTAAATTTATATTTATTTTTATTATTTGTTGTTATAGCGGAAAAGAAATACATATTCTGTGAAAATTTAAACAGTCTAAATATTATGGATCATGAGATACAGCCCTTCGACAGACAGACGGGTGAACAGCGGAGGCTTATTAATAGGATCCTATTGGTTATTACTGTTACCTATCGGGTGCAGATCCCTAAAAAACACGACCGACTTAAGGTTTGTTGCTTAGGTTCAATAAATTATCGTTACTTAAAGTGCGCTTAGCAAGAAAATATTATATTTATTTTATAAAGTTTATTATTACGTATTTTTTTTAAGGTTACCTGCAGACTTCATTGTACAATTTAGGTGAATTAATTTTCATTAATAAAATTTGACGGCTCCGTGGCGCAGTGGCTTAGCAATGAGTTGCTGCGCTGGTGGGAGCGGGATCAAATCCCGCACGGAACAAGTATTTGTATGGCCTACAAATAATTGTTCCGGGTCTGGATGTTTGTCCTTGGGGAATTTGTGTTTGTAAACTGCCTCCAAGATACAGGAGAAAATCCTAGTGTGGGGGTAACGTTTTTAAAAAATTAAAAAAAGCTCATTCTTTTTTTAAAAATCAATTTATGTGAGGGCAATCCAGAGGTTTACAAATAATTGAGAAGTTATGTTTTGAAATGAACAGCTTCTTCTTGATCAAACACAGTGCTAACGTACAATGGTGTATGTGAACTCTCTTCTAAAACTTATTCTTATAGCGTAATTGTACACTCTTGTAAATACAGTAGTTTTATAACTTCTGTCTATGAGAGTGATATAACACTAAAAAATTAATTTGCCATTTTGAATGCGTAATTACGTGTTTGATATATTGTGCTAGTGAACAAATTAATTTGTTATCAATGAGTAAAAAAAGAAAAAAATATGGTGCAGTTAGAAGAACGATTAAAAGGAAATATTTAAATATTACAAATTATCAACGAAATAATAGTGATACTGAAGAATATAGAAATACTTTAATAAATCAGACAAGCTACAGTCAAGCGTCAATTCCATCGACGGTTAAACAGTGTTAATCATGATCATAGTTATGTCAAATGTAACTTAGTTTTTGGCACCTGATTATGATGATTTATCATGCAGCAGCACAAGTAGTTTAAATGATGATACCAGCGAATTTTCAAAAAATCTATTAATTCGCCAGCAAATAAAGAATTGGGCCACAGAAATAAATATATCTTAAGTAGCTTTAAATGATTGAGCTACAATTGCAAACTGTAGATTATGTTAGCTAGATGTATTAGCATCTAATCGCTTTTTTAGCCATCTTAAAACGCTTTTGATTCCCACAAACTTGGTACAATTAAAATGCAATTTTTCCATTTCTCTATGGTTTCCAAAATTTTAAACTGCATATTTTCATAAAAAGTAAAATAAAACCAGTATAAAATTTACAACACAGTAAAAGTACTTCACAATAAGTTAAGTTAGGTGTCAAATAAAATATCTATGGTCTATAATTTGTCAAAACAAATACTGGATTAAACTCCAATAAAGGTATTGTTGAAGGGCTTGAATTTTGCTATAACACCGCAAAAATCGCGTACGAAGAAATAATCTGTATTATTGAGGATTGTCTGTTCAAGAATAAAATCGGTAAGGAGGATTTAGAGGCCATACGTCAAGACATTTCATCCTTGTTACGTCGAAGATCAGCGTCGAAATTAAATCTCCCCAAAGAATAGTTTAAAGCGTTGTACAACTTACGCAACAGACCAGAGCTCACGATTCTTCACGCGGATAAAGGAAATGCTACGGTAATAATGGACACGTCATAGTATAATTTCAATAATATATATATCGTTCATCATAGTATCATTTCTTTTTTATCGGACGTAAGTACATACAAAAAGGTCAAATAGACCCAACAACTAATGCACTTTAAACAACTACTGATTTAATAAAGAAATACTCCGAAAATTAGATCTCGACGTGAATTCAACAATACTATCATGTGCCAAACCACTGAGGTTGTATGGATTACCGAAAATACACATACCAAACGCTCCACTACGTCCTATTCTAAGCCATATCGATTCACCAACTTATAAGTTGACTCCACACTTAGCAAAATTACTGTCACCACTAAGAGGATACACCAGAGCACACACAAAGGATTATGAATCCATTTTGTTAGTGAGATAAAATACCTACAATTTGAATAATGAAACTAAGGTCAGTTTTGATGTTTAGTCATCAGGATTTTTGCGGTGTTACTGCGAAATTCATACCTTTACCCAAAACTTTAATTGTCGCGTCGTCCAGAGATAGTTTTGACAGGTTATAGACCGCACGTTGTTTATTACTCGCGTATGTTGTCGATGGTTGAGTTCCGTTCTTACGTTGACATTGGTGTTGGACATTTGATTTGGTTGTTAGTTTTTGGTGTTTATATTTATGTTTATTTTTGCATTCATTGTATTTAGTTGTTTCACGTTTATCTAAATTTTTCATGCAATTCTTATAATCAAATGTCGATATAACTGTCTTTAGATCACTGGATGATTTGTCTATGGTTTTATTAATGAAACATAGATCGGTACGTTTTTGCTGAATCACCGTTATTAACAACTTTTTGCTTGCCTGATTTAAGATCTTAGCGCTTCCTCGAATGTCTTTTTTAGTACATATCTCGACACACGTAGGAATGAGATTATGATCATCATACGAAATCACTTCAAGAAGTTCAGAGATGTTACGTATCTTGCGAGCTTGGTTTTGAGATCTTCTAGTTGGCGTATTTTATTTGCTATTTCCAGTCCGTACTGGATTACATAACGATTTCTTATATTTACGCGAACACTACACATTGAATAAAACTACTTTTACGGATTTTATCGCGTTTAATTAGGTTATTTTAAATTCCAGAAGTTTCGGTTCCTTTCCAGCAACCGTGGTCACGGAGGACTAAGGTAATTGACGTCCCGTGGTCAAAGTTAACCCGGAGTACCTTCAGCTTTTTAATTATTAATTTTGGTCTGATCTACGCAGAATGAACTAACTGTGTCTTGAAGTCTTGCAGTGATATGCTTGGGTTTAGTTTTAAATTTATGAATTACAGGATCCCAAGCAGGGTGGTAGTACCCAGCCTCCTTCTCTGTTGAAATTGGATGTTTTATAATTTCAATAGCCTCACGTATCATCCTTGGTAGGAATCGATGTTCTTTCGCGAGAACTTGTGGTTTATCAAATCTAATTTAATGGCGGGGGCCGTCTAGAATATGATCACAAACTGCAAACTCCCTGGAACGTTGGTGCTTCACGTCAGCTATGTGTTCTTTTACGCGGGTTTTATCGATCGTTTGTTTGCCCTATATATAAGAGACCACACTCACAATCAAGCTCGTATACTCCTGCATCTTGTAGAGGGATATTGCACTTGACGGATGGTAAGAACTGACTAATCTTCTTCGGCGGCTTGGAGAATGTTCTAATAGAAGCCCGCTTCAAGATGTAGCCAATCTTGTCTGTGACACCTCTGACATATGGTAGTACAGCAGGCACACGCTCGACTGTGGCTGGCTTGACTCGGTCACTGTGACGTAGGCGCGGAACCCGATGCTTGTTGTCGTGCAGAACCTGCTTGACGTGCTGAAGCTCGGTGGCCAGGTGTTTGCTGTCACAGATCCCTCGTGCTCACTGTAACAAAGATTTGCCCACGGTAGCTAACTGTGAAGGGTTATGGTGGGATTCACCGTTTAAATATCGGTTTGTATGGGTCTTTTTTCTGTACACAGGGTGACCTATGGTGTCATTAGGATTTCGAATGACTAACACATCTAGGAAAGCTAAAGAATTATTTGCCTCTAACTCTATAGTAAATTGAATTTTAGAGTTTATGGAATTAAGATGTTCTAAAAATGCAGTTACTTTGTCTGATGGTAAAACTGTGAAAGTGTCGTCTACGTACCGCTTGTAGAAACTTGTAGTTACTGGTGCAGTAAGCAGGGCTTTCTCCTCAAAGTCCTCTATGAAAATATCGGCGACAATGGGAGATACCGGTGAGCCCATCGCAACACCATCTACTTGCTTGTAAAACTGTTCCTTCCACAATAGATAGCCAGATGTAAGGCAATGTCTGAATAATACTGCATATTCTGCTGGCATGTTGTTTTTCTTTAGTTTCCTAGTTAAAATTGAGATGCAGTCCTCAACAGGTAGGCATGTAAATAGAGACTGAACATTAAAACTGACCATAGTTTCATTGTCAGTAAGACGTAAGTCTTTTATCTCGCTGACAAAATGGTATAAATCCTTAGTATATGCTTTTGTGGGTCCTCTGAGTGGTGATAAAACTTTTGCTTAATCTGTAAGTTGGCGAATCGATCTGACTCACTATTGGACGTAATGGAGCGTTCGGTTTGTGTATTTTTGCTAACCCATACAACTTCGGTGGTTTGGCACAGGCAGGTATTATTGAATTAACATCTAGATTCAACTTCTCGGAGTATTTCTTTATAAGATCGCTAGTTATTTTAAGCGTATTAGTTGTAGGGTCTGTTTTGGTCTTTACGTATGTACTTTCATCCGATAAAAGTTGTTGTATTTTTAAATTGTAATCCGACGTATCCATTATAACCGTTGCATTACTTTCATCTGCGCGGAGAATCGTAAGATCTGGTCTGTTGCGTAAGTTTTTCAATGCAATAAATTCAAAAACGTACCGATCTATGTTTAATTAATAAAACCATAGACAAATCGTCCAGTGATCTAAAGACAGTTTTATCGACGTGTGATAAAAAGAATTGCATGGAAACTTTAGATAAACGTAAAACAACTAAATACAATGAATGCAAAAATAAACATAATATAGATAAATACCAAAAACTAACAACCAAATCAAATGTTCAACACCAATGTCAACGTAATAACGGAACGCAACCATCGACAACAGACGCGAGTAATAAACAACGTGCGGTCTATAACCTGTCAAAACAATCTCTGGACGACGCGACAATAAAAGTTTTGGCTAAAGGTATGAATTTCGCAGTAACACTGTATAAAATTCCGTATGAAAACATTATCTGTAGTGTTGAGTACTATCTGTATAAAATAATATTACTAATGAAGATGTTGAGGCCAAACGTCAAGGTATTTCGTCCTTCTTACGTCGAAGCTCAGCGCCGAAATTAAATCTTCCCGAAGATGAAGTTATTGCATTAAAAAACTTACGCAACAGACCAGATCTTACGATTCTCCGCACAGATAAAGTTAATGCTACGGTTATAATGGATACGTCAGATTAAAATTTAAAAATACAACAACTTTTATCGGATGAAAGTACAAACGTAAAGGTCAAAACAGACCCTACAACTAATACGCTTAAAACAACTAGCGATCTAATAAAGAAATACTCCGAGAAACTCAGACAAAGTAAAAAGTCAAGACAGAGCCCCGCCGAACAACGCACTGTGGCCGGTAAAACTACGTCTCGCCTTATACATACACAGTTACACGCACACACGTATAACGAAACTACGCCTTACCATGTCAGTCGAGCAATTCCAGCGCGCAGAGTGTCACGCTTTAATAATTCGTAATGTTTAACGAAAAATGCCGAACGATGGTGAAAGGGTCTAAAAACCGATCTTCGAAAAATAGAAAGCAGGATTGAATCACATTTCACACGTAAGTAAACATAAAAATCCATATTTTAATAAATCAATTTTATATTGCTTTATTGAGTATTTTTAGAACAACTTAATTCCATAAACTCTAAAATTTAATTTACTATAGAAATAGAGGCAAATAATTCTTTAGCTTTCCTAGATGTGTTAGTCATTCGAAATCCTAATGACACCATAGGTCACCCTGTGTACAGAAAAAAGACCCATACAAACCAATATTTAAACGGTGAATCCCACCATGACCCTTCACAGTTAGCTACCGTGGGCAAATCTTTGTTACAGTGAGCACGAGGGATCTGTGACAGCAAACACCTGGCCACCGAGCTTCAACACGTCAAGCAGGTTCTGCACGACAACAAGCATCGGGTTCCGCGCCTACGCCACAGTGACCGAGTGAAGCCGGCCATAGTCGAGCGCGTGCCTGCTGTACTACCATATGTCAGAGGTGTCACAGACAAGATTGGCTACATCTTGAAGCGAGCTTCTATTAGAACATTCTTCAAGCCGCCGAAGAAGATTAGTCAGTTCTTACCATCCGTCAAGTGCAATATCCCTCTACAAGATGCATGTGTGTACAAGCTGAATTGTGATTGAGTTTTCTCTTACATAGGACAAACAAAAATATCTATAAAACCCGCGTTAAAGAACATATAACTGACCTAAAGCACCGCCATATCGGGAAGTCTGCAGTTTGTTAACATGTTCAAGATCGTCCACGCCATTACATTAGATTTGGTAGACCACAAGTCCTCACAATAGAACACCGATTCCTACCAAGGACGATTCGCGAGGCTATTGAAATTTAAAAACATCCTAATTTCAATAGCGTAGATGATTGATTGCTGCTATCTGTTTGGGATCCTATAATTTTTTTTTTTCAATTTATTGGGTAAACAAACAACATCACAATAACAAATGGTTATAATAGTGTTAACCTATACATTATTAACAATTGTGACATCCACACCGTTTACCACGAGCATTATGAACAAATTGTTTTTACAGGTTGAGAGTTTTATTCATCTGTACATTTTTCACTGTTGTGTGTAGTATACAGTGTCATGCAGTTCCTTAATTACTAAGTTTCTGTAAACGCTTACACTATTTACAAAAATATCAATATGACTGAAGTTGCGGTTATAAGAATTTAGTATACGACGAATAGGTGCACGCATGCCTGCGTTAGTACGTGATGTTCGTGTAGCAAATAGGTGTTTCGAACGACAGGCTCGCATGTACGATCTAGTAGGCACTCTATAGTTAATATTATTGACAATATCAGAGCAGTCGTACCTATTATGGCAAATGTCATACAAAAGCATGGCTTGCATTTGTATTCTCCTAGACTTCAAGTCTAAGAGTTTATATCTTTGCAATAGCTGGTGGTATGACTGATAGTTATGACAGCATTTATAGTGCATACAACGCAGAAATTTCTTTTGCACTCTTTCTAAGCTATCTGAGTATTTTATATACAAAGGATCCCAAATACAAACAGCATATTCTAATTGTGAACGGATTAAGGTCTTATAAATATGTAAATATGTATTAGGACGTACAAAGTCATTACTGGCTCGGAGTACAAAACCATACATTTTATAAGCCCTACTACATACGTTATCAACATGTGCATCAAGTGTTAACTTAGTATCCAATGTGACTCCAAGATCGCGAATAGTTTGTACTCTGGTAACATTGTGGCCGCCTATGGAATAATTATGTGTACTCCACGCTCGTTTTCTAGTAAATGTAATAACTTTACATTTATCGAGACTTAGTTGTAGTTTGTTAATGTTACAGTAATTGTTAAATCTATTCAGGTCCTCCTGGAACTCAAGGTGATCATTAGAATTATGTATAGTTCGATAAATTTTTAGGTGATCTGCATATAATAAGAAATTACAATGCTGAAAGCAATTATTTATATCGTTAATAAACAGAATGAATAATAGGGGGCCAAGGATAGATCCTTGTGGCACACCAGACGTTATAACAACCGTACTTGATTCATATCCATTGATGACCACTTTTTGTGTTCTGTTTGTTATATACGACTTAAACCACCTCCAAAGATTTCCGCGAATCCGTTGAAAGCAAGTTTTTCTAGCAGTATTCTATGATCCACTCGGTCAAACGCTTTCCGAAAATCTGTATAGACACTATCGGTTTGCGTATTAGCGTCTATATTGTCAAACAATTCAGAAGTATAAACAATAAGATTAGTGATAGTAGATCGTTTACGAACAAACCCATGTTGTTGTGGAAGGACAGTCCTATGCAATAGTGGATAGATATTATTGTGCACCAGCCTCTCCATAAGTTTAGATAAAGTGGGAAGGATTGAAATTGGACGATAATTGACTACATCTCTTTTTATGCCTCCTTTATGTATTGGTGTTATCCTGGCTGATTTCCACATAGCTGGAAATATACCCTCTGTAAGACATTTATTATATAATATAACCAACGGTTTACATATGGTTATGGCAGTATTTTTAATGAAAATAGGGGGAATGTTATCAAGGCCTGCGCCTTTAGTAATATCTAGTGCCTTTAGTTCCTTTAAAAACATCTGCTTCTGATAGGTATATGTCACTAATAATGGTGTCATTGAGCATACCATTGTCTATATCATCTATATGGTCAATACAGATGGAGCCACGCGGCAGCTTTTTCTGTCGCACGGATGGGCCGGCTCGAACCGGGGTGGTACCACGACCTCACAGAATACCAGCGTGAAGTAGAGGTTTACCTCTGCGTTTCGCTTGGTGAGTGCAGGTGGCCGGAGGCCCTTTTTACTGGAAATGAGGCATTCCATCCTAGTCCTCACGGGTGAAAACGCATCTGCATTTTGATTTGTAATAGAGGATAGATGTAGATGTCTATGGGTCGCAGCAACCACTTACCATCAGGTGGACTGTGTGCTCGTTTGTCACCTTTATCCTATAAGAAAACACTCATATAAGTCAGATACATTAGTAGGCTGGAAAACTGAATGAAAGAAGGAAGAAAACAGGTTACAAATGCCTTCAGGACTATCCGCCTCTGTTCCGTCATAGTGAACACTATTTGGAATATCTGATTGATTTTGACGATTTTTTTATGTAAATCCAAAAGTATTTATATTTTTAGGAATACTGTCTTCTACTGATTTTATATATTTGTTATAACAAATCAATGATTCATTCCTAAACCTATCCCGATACATTGAAAATGTAGAATAATCAGATTTGTTTTTATATACTTTCCACTTAATCCAAGCTTTGTTTTTATTCTTAAATATGTGTATCAATGCAGGGGTAAACCATACTGGAAATTTTGACTTGGAATCCCGTTTAGAGGGAACGTGTTTACGTATAAGATCAAATATATTTTCATAGAAAACGTTAACACTTTCTTCGGCAGTTTTATTTTAAAATAGTTCACACCAATTAATTTCTAATATATCGTTATTGATTTGTTTATAATTAGCATTCTTGTAACAATATCGTAAACGTGGATTCGTTGGCATGGGTTTAGATAAGTTATTATCAATTGGTATTAAGAGGTAATAAGGAGGATGATGTACGTCAGGTGGGACTAGAGTGATAGACGCAGAAAAGGTTTTACTGTTGTGTACGTTAGTTAAGCATAAATCGAGTAACCTATTCATATTATTTTTAAAGATATTCACTTGTATACAGTCCATGACGGATATGAAATTTACTAAGTGAGAATATGGTGGCGTAATATTGCTTAGACCTAAAAGTTTTGCTTGAGTTCCATCTACATACCAGTCAAGACAAGGCAAATTGAAATCGCCAATTAAATAATAGTTATCATATCCATTTAACTGTATAATCTCTTGTAGTTTATTAAAATAAGTAAAATATATATCAGAATCTAGACCGGGTGGTATGTAATTCGCGCTTAATAAATAATGAGACTTACCGATGCGAAATTCTAATAGAATATGATCTATGATGGGTGGGATATCGAGGGGGGCAGCGGGAAGTGCGGGCACGCAGCGCACTGCACACAGCGAGCGCAGCACAGCCACCAACACACCGCCACCATCGTGACGCTTTGTTACAGTGCGATCTCGGTCGCAACGGAACACGTTGTAGCGAGAATCCACAAATTCATTGTTTACAATGCAATCATGTAACCAAGTCTCGGTTAATATTATAACATCATAATTATACGATAATATATTCATGTAAATAGTATTTAATTTAGTTCTCAAACCGCGGCAATTTTGATAGTAGACTGATAATACATTGTTATTTATGTTATTGAATTTTGTATCGAAAAATATATGGTATTGCATACAAATCGTTAGAGCCACAGTGAGTACAGAGTAGGATATTCAGTATAAATGCACACGTTGAATTGTATGAACATGGACTTTGTTTATTAATTAAATTAAATATCGGTAACAAAAACAGATAAAAAACAATTATGCGTACCTGAATAGATATTAATGTTATGCCGTGAGTATTATGATTGGAAATAATAACAGAAATTAGAATTTTGGAAGAGTAATTAAGCAGATCAGATATATAACAATTTAACCAAAGTGTATGTCTTTCATATAATACTAATAAGATATTAATTAAATTTAAAAGAGTGCACTTTAAGTCTGAGACACGAAGGTACAAAAAAATTACACCACATGTATCTAGTCTATTGTAATAACAATATTTACTTATAAAAGTGTGATTACTTGTAATAATATAATATGTGGAACGTTGACTTAACCATTTGAGAATATATATTTTCTTGTGACACATAATATAATGATAAAATTTGGTTAGGTTTACATATGTAGGTGTAAATAATTTAGTTTTAAACCTGTTTATGAAGTTGCAATGCTGCCTGTTATCATCCGGGTGCTGTTCATTTGATTCGTGCGATGTCCTGGAGGGATCTGATTGCGATAGCGGGTGAAGTATCCGTGTTGCGAGCCAGAACAGTGCCATGTTTAACCCATACGTATTTATATTCGTTTTTCTTAGCAGCCTCCCGGCACTGACGAAACAACAATTTGTTATTCAACGTTAAATGCTCGTTAATGTAAATGGTGGCAGGCTGGCCAGGTACGGACAATGATGTTGAATTTAACCCTTTTGTAGCACGGCAGGCGGCGATCACATTGTCGCGCAGTGTCCTGTTTGCGAACTTTACTATAACATTCTTCGGACGTCGATCATTTTTGTCAGCATGAGGTACACGATGAACGGCTATTATGTCGGATGATTGTAAAGGATGCTTAATAGCATCGCCCAAACACTCCATTATGCTGATTAGATTCTCACCTCGCCTGTCCGGGATATTAGCTATTTCGACATTGCACTGTCTTGCTTGCTGTTCCATGGTATGTATTTTGTTCTCAAGTAGTTGTATTTGAGTTTTAAAGCCATTATATTGTGATATATTCTGTTCTATAGTTTTCAGTCGACTGTCAAATAAGTCCTGTCGTTCATTCGAGAAGCTAAGTGATTTCTCTATTTCGCACAGTCGGGTGTTAACTTCGTGTAATGATTTATTTAGGTTGATAGTATCCATGTTAAGTTTCAACACATTATCATTAAGTTCTGATAACGCAGAGGTAATCTTTGATAGCTCGCCCTTTAGGGCTGTATTTACCGCGGTGGCAATGCTATTTGCGATGCAATCGCTAATGGTTTTATTCCATATTTGCATTTGATTATCAAATTTTTCTTCAAATTTAATCATATTTGTATCAGTTTTATCGTTTTCCATTTGTTTACGTTTACGGGTAGTTATAAAACTTTCGCCACTAATCTTCTTTACCGATGCAGGAATATCACCGTCCGATGAAAACACATACGGTTGTGTGCGTTGTAAAGACATCGTAGTGTGCAGGTATATCTGTAGTTACACAGGTGTGAGAGAGTTAAAAAATATAGCGCTGTCCTTACGCCTACCGGTGAGGAAGTGAGGTCCCCGCACTGCTACAGTCCGACGATGCTATGTGAGAACGAGACGGCAATTGCTGATTTATTTATTTTTCACTCAATCCACTAGAATGAACTACAATCTTAGTACAGTAATCACGACACTAATAAATATCGCACTATGATCGATTTTTGTGTACATACAATTAGATAATTAAGGAAGTTGTTAATACAGGGTACCACTCTCAACGCTTGTTGCGGACGGAATGATATGATAATTGATAAAATTAAATCCAATCCCAAATATAACACTGCTAGACTTCAAGATACTGTAAGCTCATTCTGCGAAAATCGAACCAAAAATGAATATTAAAAAAAGGTAGCCGAGCTAACTATGCCATCGGGGCGTTAAACACCTCAGTACCCCTCGTGACTATGGGTGCTGTAAAGCACCCGAAACATCTGGAATTAAAAAACAAAGTTAAAACTAAACGCGATATAATTCGTAAATATTAGTTTCTTTTAATTTATTAAGATTTTAAAACAAAGAAAATATAAAAGAATTATCGCTATAGCGGAATTTGTTAATGCAAAATGGAACAACCTAATTTAAGGCGTTGTCACAGCTGACATTTTCCTTCGCATTTCCTTATCTTTAGAGTGTTTATTTTGCCCCACTAACGTCAATCAAAACACCATTATCTCAAACCGATCTCGGATATCCCATTAATTTCTTTAAAGAATCAAAACGAAAAACTTTGTTATGCTTCCACAAAGTAAGCTTTCATATTTCTAAATAAATAAAAAATAGCATCCCTACGACCTTCATTGTAAGAATATAGTCTTTTTCTTTTTTTTTATTAATTTTTAACTCCACAGAAAGATTTTTCCTGATTCGTAGGACAGTTTACATACATAAATTTCACAAGGACCAACTTCCAAACCCGGAACAATTATTTGTAGGTCATAAAAATACTTGTTCAGTGGGGAATGGAACCCGCACTCCTTAGTGCCGCAATACATTGCTAAGATACTGCGCCACGGAGCCGTCAAAAATAATAATATTTAAGAGAGCATTTTTTATAGAATAAGGATGAAAAACGAGCACATAGTTCACCTGGTGGTAAATTGAAGCTATGGCTCATAGACATCTGCATTTATCCTTGATTAAGAATCAAAATGCAGATGCATTACCACCCCTGAGAGCTAATATGGAATGTCTCGTTTCCAGTAGAAAGAGACTCCGGTTCTCTATACTCACGAGTACACAGTTCACCTAAACGTATGTTCTTTTTAAACAATAGAGTGACAAAGGTTCATACAGTTCATGTGATAGTAATTGAATGTTTGGACCGAGACATCTACATTTAACTTCAATTAAGGATCAGAACGCAAATGCCTTGACACACTTGAGGACAAAGATGCAATGCCTTGTTTCCAGCATAAAGGGTCTGCGGTTCTCTACACTCACCATACAAAACACAGCAGCATTATGCTATTATTTTACGCTGGTATTCTCTGAGAGCGTATAAATATATATCGTTTATATATATATATAAGATATAAAAAGCACATTATTAGAAAGATAAATGATTGTTAAACTTATTTATATTTTTTAAAATCGATTAATTACTATTTTTACATAAAAAGGCGTTTAGTGGCTTATGGTGTGGATTTATCAAATCCGCATGGCGGCGTTAACACGATAACTTTTGAAAATATTAATTGTTCAACTCAATCTATTTTTAAAACTTCATCTATCACGTGGGAAGCCATTAAATGTAAATGGCAGTTTAATTTGGTTTTGTTTAGTTATAATAATTTTTTTTCAATAACTTTATACAATAATTTCTCATTCTATAATCTTATTTTTTTTTTATAGGAGAGGGGGCAAACGAGCATGCGGCTCACCTGATGGTAAGTGACTACCGCCGCCCATGAACAACTGCAACACCAGGGAGGGAATTGCAGATGCGTTGCCGGCCTTTTAAAAAGTAGTACGCTCTTTTCTTGAAGGTCCCTAAGTCGTATCGGTCCGGAAAAATCGCTGATGGTAATTGATTCCACAAGGAAGTCGTGCGAGGAAGAAAACATCTTCTAAATCGCACAGTGGTGGACCGCCAATTATCCAGATGGTGTGGATGGTATCGGGAGTTCTGCCGCGATGTGCGTTCGTGAAATTTGGCGGCTGGGATTAATCCGAACAATTCCTCAGAGCACTCCCCATGGTAGATGCGAAAGAAAATGCAAAGGGATGCAACATCTCTTCGCAGCGCCAATGAGTCGAGCCGATCGGAAAGGACTCGGTCGTCGACGATTCGAGCCGCTCTGCGCTGGATGCGGTCAAGTGGAAGGAGCTGGCACTGGGGAGCCCCTGCCCAGAGATGGGAACAATATTCCATGTGAGGCCGAACCTGCGCCTTGTAAAGTTGCAGACGGTGTGCCGGCATGAAATACTGTCCCGCTCTACTGAGCACGTCAAGCTTTTTAGAGGCCAATTTGGCCTTCTCTTCCAAGTGACCACGAAACTGCACGTCACTCGATATGTCGACGCCGAGGATTCCGATACTGGCTGAGGCAACCAGGGGAGTGCCTTGAAACTGAGGAGATACGACAAAGGGGTTCTTTTTAGCGGTAAACGCGCAAACTTGTGTCTTCTGAGGATTTAACTGGACTAGATTTAGTCGCCCCCAGTTCGAGACTTTGTCCAGCAAAGACTCGACTTCAGACACAAGTTTGTTCCGGTACTCGGAGACGTTTTCCCGAGAAATATTAGCACGGCCGGTGTATAGAGCATCACCAGTGCTGTCATCCGCATAACAATGAATGTGACCAGTTAGTAACATATCATTGATATGCAGAAGAAACAGCGTTGGTGATAGCACACAGCCTTGTGGAACACCAGCGTTAATAGGCTTGTAGTCAGAACATGCACCGTCTACAACGACCTTGATGCTCCGATCTGCAAGGAAGCTGGTGATCCAATTGCACAATTTCTCGGGAAGCCCATAGGAAGGGAGCTTCGAAAGAAGCGCTTTGTGCCAAACCCGATCGAAGGCCTTCGCAATGTCCAGACTAACGGCCAACGCCTCCCCCTTGGACTCTACTGCCTCCGCCCATCTATGGGTCAGGTAGACCAGAAGATCACCAGCTGATCGATCCCGACGAAAACCGTATTGGCGGTCACTAATCAGCTGGTGATCCTCAAGGTACCGGATGAGCTGGCAGTTGTTAATGGATTCCATTATTTTGGAGAACAAGGAGGTGATCGCGATAGGCCTATAGTTGGACGGATCTGAGCGGTCGCCTTTTTTAGGGATCGGGTGGACAAAAGCTGTCTTCCATGAATTCGGGACTACGTCTTGGGAGTAGGAGTACCGGAAAAGACGCGTTAGGACCGGTGCCAACTCCGGAGCACACGTCCTCAGCACAATTGGGGGGATTCCGTCAGGCCCACTCGACTTCTGGATGTCCAGGGAGAGAAGTGCTTTGCGAACCGAGCGCTGTGAGAACAGCACATCCGGCATGGAGCACTCACACCACGGGATGGTCGGCGGTGTTTTCCCCCCGTCATCAAGAGTCGAGTTGGACGCAAAAAGGGAGCCTAAAAGGTCGGCTTTGTCTTTTGCGTCATGGGCCAGTGAGTCGTCCTCCCTTTGAAGAGATGGTAGTGATGGCTTACAGAAATTCCCTTGGACAGCCTTGGCGAGAGACCAGAATGCACGGGTTCCCGAAGGAAGGCGAACTAGTTTCTCGCCAATTCTGCCTATGTGCTCTGACTTTGCCTTGGCAATAACTCTTTTGAAGGACCTGGAGGCGAAGTTATACTTCTTTTTAAGTATGCTGGTGTTTACATCCCGAGTCGCCAAAGCTGCAGCCCAGGCTTGATAACACTCCTGCTTACTGCGTAATGCAGTTTTACAGGAGCGACCAAACCAAGGCTGAGATCTGCCTCCGATGGGTACCACAGATGATGGAATAAATAGTTCCATTCCCTGTAGCACCACATCAGTGACAGAGTCAGCAACAGCGCTGGGATCATCCGGCGAGAAGCAAACCCGCCCCCATGGGTAGGATGCAAAGAAAGACCGCATTCCGTCCCAATCCGCCGACCTGTAATGCCAAACACGGCGGCAACCTGCAGAACGCAACCGCGAAGGGAGCGTGAGTGGCACCATACTCCGGATCAGACAGTGGTCCGAAGAGCCGAGAGGGGCATCGACGGAAACCTGATATCCGTCCGGATGAGAGGTCAGCAGAAGGTCCAACATAGAAGGTGTATGATCCTCCACATCTGGAATCCGCGTAGGCAAAGTAACCAGTTGTGTCAGACCATATGCCAAGGCAAAGTCATAAACAGATCTCCCCGCATGATCGGTTAAACGTGAACCGAGCCATTCGGCATGGTGGGCGTTAAAATCGCCAAGGATCACGATCTCTGCGGATGGGACCTGTTGTAGCAAGGAATCTGTAGCCATTTGGACGTGGTCGATGAGTCGGTCTGTTTCGGCATTACCGCTATGGGACCTATAGAGGCACCCGTAGACGCGCGGATGGTCGTCGCTGTCTACGCGTAGCCAAAGGATGGACAGGTCCGAACCTTCAAGACTGCCGAGGCGTCGAGAACAGATGTCCTCTCTGACATACACGCAAACTCCAGCCCGAGGCACAAAGGAGTGCTCCAATTTGTACCCCGGGTAGGAGAGATACGAAATATCAGCCGGAGAGGAAACCTGCGTCTTGGTCAGGAAGAGCAAGGCCGGCTTCGCCGTCTCGAGATGGTAGTGGACGGCGTTTAGGTTAGAGTGAAGTCCCCTGATGTTATCTTTTAGTTCAACGAAGGTTCGTCTCCATAGAGCATCTGGTTGTTATAAGTAAGCCGATAAATTTTTGATAATATATTACAAATAAGAAATATCCTTTTAATTGATTTTATTATGTAATAAGCGCCTTTATTAGAATACGTACAATAATTTAAAAACGTCTGCGGTGATATAATATTTTAATATGAGAGTAAAGACAAAAACTAGAAAGACGGTAAGGGAATCCTTATTACGGGCTCCTACTAACTAATACCTCATGGTGGTTATCATTAGCATTATATGCACGAGGGGTCGCGGGATCTCCATTAGGAACGCAACCTGATCCCCTGTATCTACTTGCATTATTGGAAGCACGTCCCGGGGGCAGCACTTCCTGACATCAGTACTCCCGCCTTGATATTACAGTATTTCGAGTGGTTGTCCTCAGTATCACTATCACTGTAGTACAGTCAAGTCTGGCAAATTTACCAATGTAAGTTATGTTAGTGTTATAGTAGTGTTCTGGTACAAAATTACGATTAACACAGAAAGCGTAACGTTCTTCGACATATACCATTTTGAAAATACAATAACTAAGTTGACAACATTGCTTTCGATATGGCAAAATGAGAGTTTATTTTGGAATTTTATTTAAACACGGAATTGTGCAGGCGAAATAACATCTTTGTTCAGTGCTACAGAACTTTTGGTGATATTGTTTGCAATACTGAATGTAGCTATTTATATTTTTGAAGAAATGTAATATTAATAGTTATCAAATGTAATATATAGTTTTTAACATGGTTTACGCAGGGTTAAAGCTTTATGTGTTTGATTTTTTGAGAGTTTAATTTCGTATTTAAAAACATGTACAACTTATATAAATTTAATTTTTTATAAGAAGGGTAACAATGTTATATGAAAACTAAAGACTAGCTAGGGCGCGGGTGACTGCCGTGGTCATCCTATGTGAAATGCGGTGGTCGTTTACTGCCCCTCCACATTGCGCTACTGCCTCCCTGCGGCCCCGTCCGCCTCAACATCTTGGTGTTACCTTGATAGGAACTAAGGAAGGAGGTTTTTAAGCGTGGTAGAGCCATGCTGCAGCTATATTAGTAGTATAGTTTTAGCACAAAAGGGTCAGCTCAACCGGGGAAGGACCACGCTCTCGCAGAATACCAGCGTAAAATAGCAGCGTAATGCTACTGTGTTTCATATGGTAAGTGTTGAGAACCGGAGACCCTTTTTACTGGAAAAAAGGCGTTCCACCTTAGTCCTCACGGGTGACAACGCATCTGCATTTTGATTCGCAAAAGAGGATATATGTAGATGTCTATGGGCCACAGCAACCACTTACCATCAGGTGGACTGTGTGCTGGTTTGTCACCCTATTCTATAAAAAATAAACAACTTCTTCATTCAAAACTTCATGACTATAGTATTTATATAATGTAGCTTGTTATTCAGCACTAGCACCGCCTGTTGCAGCCTTTTCAGCATCTTCATTATCATCAATGTCTACTAGGAGAGGACAAACTTTAATAAATGCTCGTCGTTCAATGCTTCCGTGAGTAATAAAATCTGCAACCCTGATAACGCCATTAGCTTCAGTATAAAATTGATGAACACGTCCAAGTTTCCACTTTAAAGGAGGTAAGTTTTCTTCTTTGAATTCTACTAAGTCACCTACTTTCAGGTACTTCGAAGTGTTTCCTCATCTGCTCCATCATCTGATATCTGGTGCGTGTCGTCTTTGTACTCATGCTGTTGGTGGTGACGGCAGTGATGCCAGCGGCTGCCCGACGAGAAAGTGCCCTTGGGTCAAAGGAGTGAGATCTGTTCTGTTGGGTCAAGTGAAAAGGGAATTAGGGGTCAAGGGTTGAGGATTGTTTCATTTTGTGTAAAAACCGTGATCAACTCTTCGAAAGTAAGAATAGCAATTCCCGCAATACGTTTTAAATGGTGGTTTTCGCTCTTTATACCCGCTTCGCAGATTTCACTGAAAGTGGGAGAATATAGAGGTATAAATTTAAATTTAATGCCTTCATTAGCGAAACAATCTTTCAAAGCGTTTACGTCAGATCGCAATGCTGGGACTAATTCATTGTTTGCTCCAACATAGTTCTTTGCATTATCACAACGTATGCTCTAAGGTTTACCTCTTGTAGAAATTAACTTTTCACGAAAAAAGGCTTGTGCACTGAGACCAAGATAGATTAGATCATAGAAAAGCAGAGGAATAAACACAAATAATATTTAGTGATTCTATAACCATGTCCTATTTTGTTGGATATTAAAAATGGGCCTGCGAAATCAATGCCACAGACTTGTAAGGCATGAAATTGATACACTCTACTAGACAGCAAATTTCCTAATAAAGGTTCCATAGTTTTACCCTTTAATCTAGTAAAAGTGATGCATTTACGCACGGTTCGACGTGCTAGCGTTATACCATTTAACGACCAAAACTGTTTTCTAAATGAATTACGCAACAGTTGTGGGCCTGCGTGAAAAAGTAGTAATGTTCAGCTGCCAGTAATATTTTAATTAAGTAGTGATTTCCACCAAGCTTGTACACTCCTGCATCTTATAGAGGGATATGACACTTGATGGATGGTAAAAATTGGTCAAAAAAATCTTCTTCAGCGACTTGAAGTATGTTTTAATGGAAGCTCACTTCAAGATGTAGCCAACCTTATCTGTGAATCCTCTGATAAAGGAAGTATATCAGGCATACGCTGGACCGTGGTTGCTTCACTCGGTCACTATAACGTAGGCGCGGGACCCAAAGCTTGTTGTCTTGCAATAGTTGCTCGACGTGCTGAAGATGTTTTCTCTCACTAATCTCTCGTGCTCTCTGAAACAAAGCACATCTAGTTATCCTCGTCAAGGAGTTCCAATAGAAGTCATCAAATAACACTTTTAAGTCACTATATCAAGTCCTCAGGTAAGGTCTAATCATAAATAACAAATCGAGCCCAAACTCCGCACATATAGTTTTCCTTGTCGAAGAGTTCCAGTAGCAGTCATCAAAGTACACTTTTAAGTCACTTTATCCAGTCCGGAGGTAAGGTCTTATCATAACTAAAAAAACGAGGCCAAGCTATGCACATCTAGTTCTCCTTGTCGAGGAGTTCCAGTAGCAGTGTCAAAGTACACTTTCAAGTTACTTTATCAAGTTCGGAGGTATGGTCTCATCATAACTAAAAAAACGAGTCCAAACTCGGCACATCTAGTTCTCCTCGTCGAGGAGTTCCAGTAGCAGATACCGACACTATATATAAATCACTATATATAGTCTATAAAGTCCAAGTATAATGTATAAGTTTTATAACGTATAAGTTTATTTATATATAAACACTGCGTGCTTTTAGCGAAACAAAATATTGTAATAAAAATCTGTGATTATAAAATAAAAATAATATCTTACCTTCGTCATGTATGTATCAAATTTGGTTTTTGGAACATTTTGTATTTTTACGGCGATCGATATTTATCAGCTGTACGACAACCCACGACGACATTTGAGGCCGGAATAAATAAAGTACTCTGTGGCTGTGGCTGGGAGTGCGGCTTCGATATATTAAGTAAAATAAATTAATACAAGTCTCCTAAAATCACGGAAATTTTCACCGTTTTAGACTCGAAAAAAATTCATTATAACTAAACATAACCAAATTAAACTGCCATTTACATTCAATGGCTTCCCATGTGATAGATGAAGTTTTAAAAATAGATTGAGTTGAACAATTAATATTTTCAAAAGTTATCGTGTTTACGCCGCCATGTGGATTTGAAATCCACACCATAAGTCACTAAACCCCTTTTTATGGAAATATAGTAATTAATAGATTTAAAAAAAATATAAATAAGTTGAACAATCATTTATCTTTCTAATAATATGCTTTTCATATCGTATATATATACGATATATATATATATATATATATATATATATATATATATATATATATGTTATATACGATAACTACCAGGATGGGTGTGACATGACCTTAAACATGATTTTTATCCATGTTCATCTTAAGACCTATTCGTTTGGAGACACTATTAATGTCAACGACGTTAATAGCGTCTCCAAACGGAGAAATGGGAGTATAGTCCTTAGGTCCTCCAGCGATTTTGCCATAAGGATTGACGTTAATACCGTACGCTTTCTAGTCCAGTAGCTTGAAAGCGTCTTTCAATGCAGCGGTGAAGAGTTTAAGGGATATAACATTACCCTGTTTTACACCTCTCTGCAGTTCGATAGGTATCGTACTCTGGTTCTGTACTAGGATAGCTATCGTAGCTCTACTGTTCAAACACTTCAGCACTTCTATATACCGACAGTCAACTTGGCACTGCTGAAGGGACTGCAGCACCGCCCAAATTTCGACGGAATCAAAGGCTTTCTCATAGTCCACATACGCAAAACAAAGTGGCAGATTGTACTATTCGATCTTTAGTATAATTTTCCGAAGGGTATATAACGATAAAACCACATACAATCTTCAAACAAAGTGTATTTAAAATTATTTTTTACCTTTGGCTACTGATGTGGATTACGCACTTACGAAACCACAAAGATTTTGTACATTTTGTTTGTTTTAAAGTCACTAAAAATACTTTGCCTTTATTCACTTAATGAAAATATTAGTAAATCCAATTGGGCATACCTTAAGCGCATTAAAAAAATTACGTATAACATGATTATACGGAATTGTTAAAGTAGTTAAAATACATATCGACAGCACTATCGGTTTCAACAACCTCGAAAACCATGAAAATGACACCCATGATGAAAAAATTGATACCTATTGCAGCCTCCACCTTGGATCTACATTTCGACAGCACTATCGGCATCAGCACCCCCGAAATCCATGAAAATTATACCAATGATGAAAAATTTATATCTATTGCAGCCGCAATCTTGGATTTACATTTCGATAGCACTATCGGCTTCAACACCCTGGAAAACCATGAAAATAATACCCATGATGAAAAACTTGGTACCTACTTCAGCCGCCATCTTGGATTTACATTTTGACAGCACTATCGGCTTCAGCACCCTCGAAACCCATGAAAATGACACCCATAATAAAAAAAATAATATCCTTTGCAGCCGCCATCTTGGATTTACATTTCAACAACCCTATCGGCTTCAATTCTCTCGAAAACCATGAAAATGACACCCATGATGAAAGAATAAATACCTATCGCAGCCGCCATCTTGGATTTACATTTCGACAGCACTATCAGCTTCAACACCCTCGAAAACCATGAAAATGATACCCATGATGAAAAAACTTACACTTGTTGCAGCCGCCACCTTGGATTTACATTTCGACAGCACTATCGGCTTCAGCACCCTCGAAAACCATGAAAATGACACTCATGATAAAAAAATTGATACCTATGGCGGCCGCCAACTTGGATTTACATTTCGACAATCCTATCGGTTTCAACACCCTCGAAAACCATGAAAATGTCACCCATGACAAAAAAATATACACTACTTACTTTTAGTACGTACTACTATTATTTATTCTGTACTTAAATATAAATATTGTAATAAAAAAATATTTTATTATTATTATAATCAAGTATTTAATGACTCCAGTACACGAGCGCGCTCGGCAGATTTTCGTGGTGCCGTTCACACGTTGGCGTTTTTCATTCTGCGTTGGAGATGATGATGGACGTTAGGGCAATCGCGGTCGCTGTCATTTACTTATACAGCGCTTCACTCTTCTCAGAGTGTACGAAAAAAAACTACACATACAACAATAATCCCAGTTTGTCCTTTTTAGGGTTCCGACCTCAAAAAGAAAAAGAAAACCTTATAGGATCTACTAGCTGACCCGTGCCCGCTTCGCTGGGGGTTTTTGGCGACTGAAGCCGAACGAAACTACTCTGTGGCTGTAGCTCCCCATTTTTTTTATAGGAGAGGGGGCAAACGAACCTGCGGCTCACCTGATGGTAAGTGACTACCGCCGCCCATGAACAACTGCAACACCAGGGAGGGAATTTCAGATGCGTTGCCGGCCTTTATAAAAGGAGTATGCTCTTTTCTTGAAGCTACCTTCATAAGTCGTTTCGGTCCGGAAAAATCGCTGATGGTAATCGATTCCACAAGGAACTTGTGCGAGGAAGAAAACATCTTCTAAATCGCACAGTGGTGGACCGCCAATCATCCAGATCGTGTGGATGGTATCGGGAGTTCTGCCGCGATGTGCGTTCGTGAAATTTGGCGGCTGGGATTAATCCGAACAATTCCTCAGAGCACTCCGCATGGTAGATGAGAAAGAAAATGCAAAGGGATGCAAAATCTCTTCGCAATGTCAATGAATCGAGCCGATCGGAAAGGACTCGGTCGTCGACGATTCGAGCTGCTCTGCGCTGGATGCGCTCAAGTTGAAGGTACTGGCACTGGGGAGCCCCTACCCAGAGATGGAAACAGTATTCCATGTGAGGCCGAACCTGCGCCTTGTTAAGTTGCAGGCGGTGTGCCGGCATGAAATACTGTCCCGCTCTGCTGAGCACGCCAAGCTTTTTAGAGGCCAATTTGGCATTCTCTTCCAAGTGACCACGAAACTGCACGTCACTCGATATGTCGACGCCGAGGATTCCGATACTGGCTGAGGCAACTAGGGGTGTGCCTGGAAACTGAGGAGATACGACAAAGGAGTTCTTTTTAGCGGTAAACGCGCAAATTTGTGTCTTCTGAGGATTATACTGGACTAGATTTAGACGCCCCCAGTCCGTGATTTTGTCCAGCAAAGACTCGACTTCAGACACAAGTTTGTTCCGGTACTCAGCGACGTTTTCCAGAGAAATATTGGCACGGCCGGTGTATAGAGCATCACCAGTGCTGTTATCCGCATAGAAATGAATGTTACCAGTTAGCAACATATCATTGATATGCAGAAGAAACAGCGTTGGTGATAGCACGCAGCCTTGTGGAACACCAGCGTTAATAGGCTTGTAGTCAGAACATGCACCTTCTACAACGATCTTGATGCTCCGATCTGCAAGGAAGCTGGTGATCCAATTGCACAATTTCTCGGGAAGCCCATAGGAAGGGAGCTTCGAAAGAAGCACTTTGTGCCAAACCCGATCGAAGGCCTTCGCAATGTCCAGACTAACGGCCAACGCCTCCCCCTTGGACTCTACTGCCTCCGCCCATCTATGGGTCAGGTAGACCAGAAATTCACCAGCTGATCGACCCCGACGAAAACCGTATTGGCGGTCATTAATCAGCCGGTGATCCTCAAGGCACCGGATGGGCTGGCAGTTATTAATGGACTCCATTATTTTGGAGAACAAGGAGGTGATCGCGATAGGCCTATAGCTGGACGGGTCTGAGCGGTCGCCTTTTTTAGGGATCGAGTGGACAAAAGGTGTCTTCCATGAATTCGGGACTACGTCTTGGGAGTAGATTTACCGCAAAAGTCGCGTTAGGACCGGTGCCAACTCCGGAGCACACGTCTTCAGCATAATTGGGGGATGCCGTCATGCCCACTCGACTTCTGGATATCCAGGGAGAGAAGTGCTTTGCGAACCGAGTGCTGTGAGAACAGCACATCTGGCATGGAGCACTCACACCGCGGGATGTTCGGCGGTGTTTTCCCCCTTCATCAAGAGTCGAGTTGGACGCAAAAACGGAGCCTAAAGGTCGGCTTTGTCTTTTGCGTCTTGGGCCAGTGAGTCGTCCTCCCTGTGCAGAGATGGTAGTGATAGCTTACAGAAATTCCCTTGGACAGCCTTGGCGAGAGACCAGAATGCACGGGTTTCCGAAGGAAGGCGAACTAGTTTCTCGCCAATTCTGCCTATGTGCTCTGACTTTGCCTTGGCAATAACTCTTTTGAAGGACCTGGAGGCGAAGTTATACTACTTTTTAAGTATGCTGGTGTTTACATCCCGAGTCGCCGAAGCCACAGCCCAGGCTTGATAACACTCCTGCTTACTGCGTAATGCAGTCTTACAGGAGCGACTAAACCAAGGCTGAGATCTGCCTCCGATGGGTACCACAGATGATGGAATAAATAGTTTTATTCCCTGTAGCACCACATCAGTGACAGAGACAGCAACAGCGCTGAGATCATCCGGCGAGAAGCAAACCCGCCCCCATGGGTAGGATGCAAAGAAAGACTGCATTCCGTCCCAATCCGCCGACCTGTAATGCCAAACATGGCGGTAACCTGAAGAACGCAACCGCGAGGGGAGCGTGTAAGGCACCAAACTCAGTATCAGAGAATGGTCCGAAGAGCCGAGAGGGGCATCGACGGAAACCTGATATCCGTCCGTATGAGAGGCCAGCAGAAGTTCCAACAGGGAAGGTGTATGATCCTCCACATCTGGAGTCCGCGTAGGCGAAGTAACCAGTTGTGTCAGACCATATGCCAAGGCAAAGTCATAAACAGATCTCCCCGCATGATCGGTTAAACGTGAACCGAGCCATTCGGCATGGTGGGCGTTAAAATCGCCAAGGATCACGATCTCTGCGGATGGGACCTGTTGTAGCAAGGAATCTGTAGCCTTTTTGGACGTAGTCGTGGTAGGTCTGTTTCGGCATTCCCGCTATGGGACCTATAGAGGCACCCGTAGACGCGCGGATGGTCGCTGTTTACGCGTAGCCAAAAGATGGACAGGTCCGAACCGTCAAGACTGCCGAGGCGTCGAGAACAGATGTCTTCTCTGACATACACGCAAACTCCAGCCCGAGGCACAAACGAGTGCTCCAATTATACCCCGGGTAGGAGAGATACGAAATATCAGCCGGAGAGGAAACCTGCGTCTCGGTTAGGAAGAGCAAGGCCGGCTTCGCCGTCTCGAGATGGTAGTGGACGGCGTTTACAGAAATAATTTATATACGAGGCTACCAAATCAACGAAAATTTCGCCATTTTGGAGCCAAAAAAAATTAATTATATCTAACTAAAACAAAATTACACTGCCATTTACATTCAGTGGCTTCCCACATGATAGACGTAGAGATTAAAAAATAGATTGAGTTAAACAATTGATATTTTCAAAAGTTATCGTGTTTATAAGCCACAGTGACATGATAAATCCACACCATAAGCCACTAAAACCCTTTTTTTATTTAAAAATAGCAATTAATCGATTAAAAAAAAATTATTAATAAGTTCAATAATTATTTATCTTTCTAATAATCTGCTTTTTATATCATTTTTATTCGATTCGATTATTTTATTCGATAAAATGTTGGAATCTTATTTTTAGGCGATAGTAGAACATATTGTACATTGCCTCCTCCATTGTAGGAAGTAGGAATTTCAAGTTCTCAAAATATTTTTAATATCACAGACATGCAGGTTTCATTACAAAGTAAATAGATCGAAACACAGCAGACTTGGCTGGAGAAATGGGTAAAGATACTAAGAGGATGACACCTTCCAAACGGACTCCTTGGCAGAAAAAGAATCCCATCATTTAACCGAAAGCTTACGTCCACTTCCCATTCCATCTGAATGGCCACCTATGCAGAACTATGCAGAATATGCAAATTACCTATGAGAAATAAATGTAAAGCCTCATTTTCAGAGATTTTAGGGATAGATATAGAGTTTAGACACTCACCATAGGAAACACAACAGTATCAAGCTGCGATTTTACGCTGGGCTTCTGTGAGAGCGTGGTCCTTCCCCGGTCTAGCCGACCCATTCGTGCTACAACTATACTACTTATAGCTGCAGAATGGCTCTACCACTTATAAAAAGTTAAGTTCGTAGTCTCTGTTTATCCGTTTGGGTAACAGGCATGAAAGCTTATGACGTCATTATGATCGACCGTATGTTCTGAATCTATGCCGTGTAGTGGCGGTCAAGAATATCCACTACCCCATATCCTCCCGTGGGTGTTGTAAAAGGCGACAAAGGGAAACAGGCGGGAGATGGGCAGCAGCATCTTTGCTGATAATAGCCAAAATTACAATAAAAAAAACTGCGGTTGCCAACCCGCTCGCCAAGCGTGTCAACTATGGCAAATACCCCCCCATGATCAAAACAACACACAGACGGCCCCCAGTCCCTGGCGGCCCCGCTATTCCTGGCTACGGTGGCGACCATGGTAACGGCGGGGCAGGGGGTGCTAAGAATCTCCGGTGGAGGTTCGGTTGCCACCTACGACGACTCGACCTGGCAACATAAAACGCACGCACCCTGAGGACTGACGAGAAGATCGTGGAGCTGGAAGAAGAGATAGACAAGTTGCGCTGGCATATTATAGGATTATCCGAAGTTCGAAGAGAGGGGGAGGACACGGTAATCCTCGAATCCGGCAACTTGCTCTATCACCGGGAGGGCGACCATCTGTCCCAAGGTAGTGTCGGATTTATCGCCCACAAGTCTCTCGTTAACGACGTTGTAAAGATCGGGAGTGTATCGACGAGGGTTGCGTACCTTATACTCAGAATCACCAAACGGTATTCGTTGAAGGTCATACAGGTTTACGCACCAACCTCGGCACACCCCGATGAGAAGGTGGAGGAAATGTATGAGGATATCTTTAGAGCCATGCATTCCTCCAAAACCCAATATACGGTGTTAATGGGAGACTTCAATGCAAAACTAGGCACAAGAGAGACCAGTGAGCTGAAAGTAGAGAAATTTGAAATAGGGCAACGGAAACCAAGGGGCCAGCAGCTGGCCGACTTCATGGAGAAAGAGGGACTCTTTATGATGAACTCTTTCTTCAAGAAGCGGCCCCACAGTAAGTGGACCTGGTCGAGCCCCGACGGTTCGACAAAAAATAAGATTGACTTCATAATGACGACCAGACGACAACTGTTCAGTGATGTCTCAGTGATCGCGAGGGTGAAAACCGGCAGCGATCATCGAATGGTTAGAGGCACACTGAACCTAAATGTTAAGTTGAAGAGGTCTCGTCTGATGAAGTCAACGCTCCGTCCCCCTCGTGCTCTAATCCAAAGTCCCGAAACCTTTCAGCTCGAGTTACAAAACCGTTTTCAGTGCCTAGAAAACTGCAATGAAGTGGACTATATGAATGACAAGCTCGTGGAAACTGTCAATGCGGTCGGAGCTAAGTTCTGTGAGACACACCGCAGAAGAACACAAAAACTCTCCGATCACACTCTTAATCTCATGGCTGTTAGACGGGAGATGAGGCTACATTCTTCATCAGATTTGACAGCATACAGGCAACTGAACAGACAGATCTCCAAATGCAAGCGGCGAGACTTATGCAACTTCAATACAGCTCGTATTGAAGAAGTGATCGAGCGGAACCAAGACTCCAAAGTCTTTGCCAGAGATCTGTCTGCCAGAAAGAGCCAACTGTCAAAGCTGAAGACCGAATGTGGCAGCATCGTTTCCGGGGCACCTGAGATTTTGAGTGAGATTGAGAGGTTCTATGGTCAGCTGTACACGTCATCGTTGGAGCCACACGCAAGTGTGAGTAACGATCCAAGAGTGAGTCTTATTCGACACTATTCCGAAGATATCCCGGACGTCAGTCTGAGCGAGATTAGAATGGCTCTCCAGCACCTTTAAAACGGCAAGGCCCCAAGCGAGGATGGAATTACAGCGGAGCTTCTGAAAGCGGGTGGAAGACCGG